>JAFEMH010005213.1:0-75000 GCA_022495995.1 Adenophora triphylla var. japonica | reverse complement strand
ACCTAAATTTATAGTTTGTGATCTGATGCTGTATATCTCCTATTGCTCTCTTTCACCGGAAAAGTACTTTCCTATTCCCTGTCAACTTGGTGGTTTATGCATAATAAATGTCTCAATTTCCTTTTTGGTCCGTCCCAAAAAAAGTGTCACATATTTAAATTAGGAAATAGTCTTGGTATAAGTTTACCAAGGTACAAGCAATGTACAAACAAATAAAGTACATTCCGTAATAAGTTTCTCAAGTCAACAGTGACATTTATTATGGGATGGTGGGAGGATTATTAGCGGAGCAAGCTAGTTTAAGAAAAGAAAAAACATCATTATTTGGTTTGAACTTGTTGCTTTGATCCCTCCTATATCTTATGGTCTTCTTGGTAAATAACGTGCAGGATTTTGGCATTCTTGTAATACCTACTGTTCCTGGAGCTCCACCCAAACTACAAACAGAAGCATCTGCACTGGAAACATTTAGGGCCAGGGCTTTTAGCTTGTTATCTATTTCTGGAGTATCTGGATTTTGCCAGGTTACATTCTCGTGATACCTATCTTTATAAAATCAGTTTTTTTCTTCCAAATACTCTGTATTAAGCTACCATCAAGGATCTTTAACTTGGATTTGGACAACTTTTTTTTTTTTTTTTTTTTAATTTAACAGGTGACTATACCATTGGGGACGTATGATAATCTTCCTGTATCAGTTTCATTGTTGGCAAAGCATGGTGCAGATGGGTTTCTGCTGAACCTCGTTGAAACCCTTTATGGCACTCTAAAAGAGGAGATTGAAATTGCAGAGAAATTGAGCTATTAAAAAGGTAAATTTTAATTATACCATTGGGAATGTATGGTATGATAATCGAGCTTCCTTGACAATAATAGTAGCCAAGGCAAATAATGTGGTTTGTATGTGTTCAAGGCACATAGTTATCATTATGTTGTCATGTTAACTATTACTCCCTCCGTCCTACTTCAAGGTTCCTGCTTTCTTTTTTGGTCTGTCCCATTTCAAGGTTCCTTTTCATAAATGGAAAGTTTTGAATATATGTTGGAATATTTGGTATATGTGGTATGAAGTTCATAGCATATGACCTTGGGTGTCATTGGGCTTGAACTGTTATTTGGCGAGAGGAAAATTCCCGTCGGATGTTCTGCGCTCGAGGGCGGCCGCGCTTAGGCCGAGAGCGGCCGCGCTTCCTTGCCGAGAGACGAGCTTCAAAATCCTGTGTTGAGCGCGGTCGCGCTCTCCTTGAGAGCGGCCGCGCTTGTGACGGGATCTGCGAATTTCCTGGGCCGAATTAGATCAGTTTTAGGTCTCTTTAAGCCCTAAAACTCTAGTTTTACCATACATATAAATACCATAATCCCTCCAGCCGTTTTTGGTACTTGAATATTGAAGAGAAACACAATTCTCTTGCTATTATTCATTGATCGATTACTCCCGTTCATAGAGATTTGTTCGTGAGATTCAAGGCGATTGAGATAGGACCGCCGATGATTACCTACCTGTGTGCTGCTTTGTGGTACGTAGTCCGTGATCGTTTTATCCTCGGAGAAATTTGCCTGTACCTGAGTTGCACCAATTGGGGGCAATATTTTCTCTTAGGACAGTCTTCCTAAGGCGACTCGATCAAATCACGATAAGTTTTCTAACCGTTTGATTTTTTGTTTTTACGTTTGTTTTCTGATCCCGTTCCTTGGCTTTCGGTTTTGCTATTGGCATCTTAATTGGTACGTTCTTGACTTGATCAATAAAATCCCCTACTGTTGATTAAATCTTTGTTTAATCTTTGGTGCTTATTAATTTTATTTCCAACAGTCTAAGAGAAAATAGTATTTTATTTGATCATGTCTGGTGGTTCCTCTAGCTCTCCCTTTAAGTCCCTAGTTGACACCTCCGATCTTCCGGAGAAGTTTGGTGGTAAGAACTTCAAGCGTTGATGCGAACGCATGAAGATCCGTTTGTCAATTAAGGGTATATGCAGTATCTTGACATCTAAATGTCCCGCTACGAATGGTGATGATCCAGTTAATGTGGGCCGTTAAATTGTGGAAGGAGCGGGACGATGTTGTTCGAGGATGCATTCGTCATCGGCTTTGTCGAATGCGCTCTTTGATGTTTATTGCTCTGCTCCTCTCACCGCTGCGTCATTTGTGGGATTCTCTGTCCAAGAAGTACAAAGACCGACGAATCCGGTGTGGAAAAGTACCAAGTGGGAAAATTCTGAATTATCACGCCCAGGTGAGGAAAGTCGGTTCTGGAGCCAAGTGCACGAACTCCAAATCGTTTTGCGATCCCAGCTCAAGGATGCCTTGACATGGGACTTCTGATAAGTTCGTTGTCATGGCTATCATTGAGAAGTTTCCTCGATCTTGGGGGAATTCGGTATGACCCTCGAAGCATCGTCTTGGAAACTTGTCACTCAATGAGTTGATGAATGCAATTGCGATTCGGGAGGTGCATAATGGTAACCAACCTAGCGTACTGTGGAGGCAGCCGCTAATATGATAACTTAGGTAAAAAGCAAGTTTAAAGGAAAAGGTGTGAAAACTTCTAAGGATAAAGAAAACCATGATAAGCTTAAAGTTAAGAAAAATAACTTTAGGAAGCCAAGAGCAAAGCAGGCTAGCTGGAATTGTGGAGAAGGTGGACACTTTTCTAGGAATTGCCCGTTCAAGAAAGGAAAAGGACCACAAGCCTCTGTGATGACCATCTGCTGTCGACATGGTGTTGGGTCAGAAGGATTATGATGATCGACTCCGACGCACTGGAGTTGACGATCGACTGCAATGTTACAAAGTATGTAACTTCTTGTCCCGAACTCTTTCTTGTCTATGAACCCAACGAGTGGCTAGTTGACACTTTGGGGCAAATGTGCACGTTTGTGCTTGATAAATTGCTATTTGTGTCTTACCGGCTGTCCGTGGTAGATCGGTGACGATGGGGAACTCTAGTCTGCAGGTGCTTGGGGTGGACGCGTGGACTGAGGTTTCCCGATGGGCGCATTCTTACCTTGCATCGAGTGTATCACGTTCTGATATTCGTCGCAACATTATTAGTGGTTCTAGTCTAGTTAGGGAAGGATTTGAGATTTCATTTAAGTGTAATAAGGTCATAATTTTGGATTACGGTAGTTTTGTGGGGAAAGGTTATTCCTCGGATGGTTTATTTAAAATTAGAGTTGAAACCGATGTTTGTTCGCACAACAATAATTTTAGTTCTATTGATTATCTGTTTCGTATTCCATTGAATCTTCAAATGTTTGGCATGGTCGTTTAGGACATATTAACTATGATTACGTGAAAAGAATGATGAACTTAGATATTATTCCTAAACATGCTATTGATAAGAATTCTAAATGTCATGTATGTGTTGAAGCTAAATCTACAAAAGGTCCGTTTAAACGGTTGTGAGAAATTACGAAATTCTAGATTTAGTTCATGCCGATATTTGTGAATTTAATGGTGTGTTGACCAAAGACAAAAGAAATACTTTCTCACCTTTATTGATGATGCTAGTAGATCTTGTTATGTGTTCTTGCTTAATTCTAAGGATGAAGCATTAGATAAATTCATTATATTTAAGAACGAAGCGTAAACACAGCGGCAAGAAACTTAAACGGTTAAGGTCCGATAGAGGAGGTGAATATGAGTCTAACCCCTTCATGTATTATTGCCAAGAAAACGGAATTGTACATGAAGAGACTCCTCCCTACACCCCTCAATCAAATGGTGTTGCGAACGTAAGAATAGAACCCTTGCCGATATGATTAACGGTTTACTTATAAGTTACGGGTTGCCCCAAATATATGTGGGGAGAGGCTTTGAATACGGCTTGCCATATTCCTCGAATAGAGTCCCTCCTAAACATAGAAAGGAAAGCCCGTTTGAACTTTGGAGAGGTCGACAGGCTAGCTTGAAACACTTAAAAGTGTGGGGGTGCCTTGCGAAAGGTACTTGTACTGCACATAAAAGGAAAAAGCTTGGACCTAAAGCATTGATGCTATCTTTATAGGTTATTCTCAAACAAGTTATGCATTGAGATTTCTTATTATAAAATGCGAAATTTACGGCATAGATGTGAACTCTATAGTTGAGTTACGTGATGCAACATTTTTTGAGGATGTGTTTCCTATGAAGAACGGACTTCCTAAGGAATCTAACCCAACCACTAATTCCATTCCTGCTCAAGTCGAGGAGATGACAAATGTGGGGGTTGATTCGGTGCAACTCATTCGATGATGAGATTGAACCAAGAAGGAGTAAAAGGGCAAGGACCACGAGGACTTTGGAAGTGATTTCATCACTTACAATGTCGAGGTGATCCTCTAACCTTCAAAGCCGCTATGGCTACTTCGATGCCAAGCGGTGGAAGGATCTTTGTTAAGAGTGAGATGGATTCTATTGTTTCTAATGGGACATGGGAATTGGTCGATCTCCCTCCTGGTTGTAGCACGATAGGATGTAAGTGGGTCTTCAAAAGGAAACTGAAATCGGATGGAACCGTTGACAAGTTTAAGGCTAGGTTAGTGGCTAAGGGATTCAAGCAAATGGAGGGAATAGAATATTTCGATACCTATTCGCCAGTTGCTAGAATGACTACAATCCGAATGCTTATCGCATTGGCCTCTGTATATGATCTTCCTATCCATCAGATGGATGTTAAGACCGCTTTCTTGCATGGCGATCTTGAGGAAGAAATTTATATGGATCAACCTGAAGGTTTTGAGGCCCCTGGCAATGAGAGAAAGGTTTGTAAACTTGTTAAGTCCTTGTATGGACTGAAACAAGCCCCTAAGCAATGGCATGAAAAATTTGATAAAATTATTTCATCGTTTGGCTTTGTTAATAATGAGTTTGATAAGTGTGTTTATAGCAAGAGTATTGGTGATAGTAGTATTGTCTTATGTCTGTATGTCGATGATATTCTGTTGTTTGGAACGGATATGAGGATAATTGATACTACTAAGGAATTCTTGAAAAGTAAGTTTGAGATGAAGGATATGGGAGTGGCTAGTGTGATTCTTGGCCTGAAATTGACTCGTTCAACTAGTGGCATAACCATATCGCAGTCTCATTATACCGAAAATGTAATTGAGAAATTTGGTTATAAGAATTGCAAAGTAGCTAAGACTCCATATGACCCTTCATCTGCTCTTACTAAGAATGAAAGTGGAGTACCGATGGCTCAGTTGAGATATTCTCAAATAATTGGAAGTTTGATGTATCTTGCCAATTGTACTAGACCGGATATATCCTATTCGGTTACTAGGTTGGCTAGATATACTCAATGTCCAAGTAAAGCACATTGGGAAGCTCTTGATAGAGTTCTCAAGTACTTGAAGGGAACGATTTCCCTTGAAATTTGCATTACGGTAGATATCCTACATTCTTGAAGGATATAGTGATGCAGTTGGATTGCCTATAACTCCGGGAGTTATGGGTGTACGGTATGTTTTCACCTTAGGCGGAGGCTGCGGTCGCTTGGAGGTCGACCAAACAAACTCTGTTGTCTAGGTCTACATTTGAGGCCGAATTAGTTGCTTTTGATACTACTTTGGATTGGAAGGTGAATGGCTTCGAGGACCCATGCCCGAGCCGCCTACGGTCCGTAAGCTCATCGTTATCTCGTACATTGTGACAACACCGCCACAATTGAGAAACCGAAAAGTGTCAAGTACAATGTTGTAAAACTAGGAGACACATCCAAATTAGATTAAAATCTATAAGGGATCTTGTGTCTCGGAAGGTGATAAATTTGTTGATTATGTTGGTACCAAGGATAACACGGTGATCCTTTAACCAAAGGGCTAGAATTTGCTCTTGTTCGAAAATCTAGGTTGGGGATGGGGTCGAACCCCGTCGACTCAAACGCACAGCAACCCAATCTACACAGTGGAGATCCCACAAAGGAGATTCAATGTGGTAATAACAAGCACGTGGGGTGAGTCGGAGCACCAAATAATAGATTGACATGTTACATGTCCGAGTCTATCCCCGAATAGCTAGAGGTGCTCATTCTTTGCTAATTTAGTAAAAGTTTGGAACTTTGAATGGGATCAAGTCTTTTAGACAAGATGTTAGCAAGACATCTTCCGAGATGCCCACTAAGTGAGTGTTGTTGTTGGCCGCAACTAGAGGAATTTGGATTATTCCTTGAAAGCACTCATGATAGAGGATCGGGACGTATGGCTTATAAGCGTCAAGTGTTCGATAGAGGGCCTATCATAGCTTTTGTCGTGTTTGTTACCAGCAAAGGCCTCTACATCCAAAGGCATCGATTCAAGACACCGTTCATCCGGTCTGTGGAGGTTTGCGTTGGATAACATAGGTAGTGGTTCAAGCGGAAGGTACCATTATTGAAAGCATGGCAATGGACAATACGTACACGTCATATTTCTATGAACTTGTGGGGGATTGTTGGAATATTTGGTATATGTGGTATGAAGTTCGCAGCATATGACCTTGGGTGTCATTGGGCTTGAGCTGTTATTTGGCGAGAGGAAAATTCCCGTCGGATGTTACGCGCTCGAGGGCGGCCGCGCTTAGGCCGAGAGCGGCCGCGCGTCCTTGCGAGACGAGCTTCAAAATCTGTGTTGAGCGCGGTCGCGCTCTCCTTGAGAGCGGCCGCGCTTGTGACGGGATCTGCGAATTTCCTGGGCCGAATTAGATCAGTTTTAGGTCTCTTTAAGCCCTAAAACTCTAGTTTTACCATACATATAAATACCATAATCCCTCCAGCCGTTTTTGGTACTTGAATATTGAAGAGAAACACAATTCTCTTGCTATTATTCATTGATCGATTACTCCCGTTCATAGAGATTTGTTCGTGAGATTCAAGGCGATTGAGATAGGACCGCCGGTGATTACCTACCTGTGTGCTGCTTTGTGGTACGTAGTCCGTGATCGTTTTATCCTCGGAGAAATTTGCCTGTACCTGAGTTGCACCAATTGGGGGCAATATTTTCTCTTAGGACAGTCTTCCTAAGGCGACTCGATCAAATCACGATAAGTTTTCTAACCGTTTGATTTTTTGTTTCTGTTTGTTTTCCTGATCCTGTTCCTTGGCTTTCGGTTTTGCTATTGGCATCTTAATTGGTACGTTCTTGACTTGATCAATAAAATCCCCTACTGTTGATTAAATCTTTGTTTAATCTTTGGTGCTTATTAATTTTATTTCCAACAATATATTTATGCCCTTATGATTTAATATATTTACAAAAAAATCATTCATTATATCCTTATAAAGTTAACATATTTATAAAAAAATCAATCATTAATTTACTATTCCTTCCACTCATTCTCTCTCCTATTAAATATTTTTAATTTTTACATTCTCTCTCCTATAATTTTCTACCCATTTTTAATAAAATCAATCATTAACTGCTATTTCATACTCCACATTTAACTTTTACATTATCCCTCTATTTAAACAACTCAAACAATTTTTTTTCTTAAAAAGCGTGAAACCCACACCAAGGAACCTTGGTGTGGGACGCAGGGAGTATTATTTTTGTTAATCCACTTCTTACATACTCCCTACGTTTCAAAATGTTTGTTCCATTTGACTTTTTTGTTGAGTTTTGATCACAAATATATTACAATTTAATTATGTTCATGAAATTCTAAAAATTCCTATTGATTCACCATTAATAATATTATCAACAACAACTTTTAGAATTTCATGAACATGATTAATCTCTCATAAATTTATGATTAAAGTTCAACAAAAAAGTCAAATGGGACAAACATTTTAGAACGGAGGGAGTAATTAACAAGACTTACTCAGCGATTTGATTGCTTAGATTACCCACATTATTGGTTACCTTCTACCTTGGGTCATAGAATAAGACAAGGAAAAAAAAAGTGAAATTCATGAAAAATCACTAATCTGGGCGGCCAGCCAACCCCAAGTTGGCTCAAGTTGGGTCACCAAAATATGTACACATCACCCAATGATTGGGTGGCATGTATTTATATAAATATATATTTAAAACTAGTATATTTTATATAATTATATAAAATAAAAAAATATATCAAAATTCATAAAAAAAAAATTTATAATTGTATGGGTAATTATTTTTAATAATTGTACGGATAATTTTAGAAATATTATTATTAATACATTATTTAAAAAAATAAAATGATAATTATTTTAGATAAGTTGGAGTAAAAAAAAAATAAGCATTTTATTAAAATGTTGGGTTGGAATGAGTCACTACTGATGGAAGTATAAATTATATAAGATTGGGAGTTGTGTATATGAAAGTTTTATTTGAGATTGGGTTGAGTTGGGTCACTACTGACTGACGTGGATAGTCTTATACAACTTAGTAAATTTTTTAATAATTATCTTTATATAATAATGTTGATCAAAATGTACTTGTAATTGAAGAGGTAGAAGGAAGAAAAAGCAAAACTAGCAAATTAACTTTGTCACACTTCAGAATATTCAGTCTTACCATCAAACTTTGCAACATTAATAATACTCCCTTTGTCTCATAAAATATTACCCCTTTTACTATTTTGGGCTTCCCACTTTAAAATTTCACTTTCCTAAAAAGAAAATTTTTTAATACTTCTTTATTCATGGGACCCACTTGTCATACTCACAACACTTTTCAAATTTACTATTTTCTCCACTCATTCTCTCTCCTCCCACTCACAACACCTACTTTAATAACATTATTCCTTATTTTCTGTTCTCAACAGTAAAGTAAAGGAGTAATGTTTTATGGGACGGAGGAAGTATAGGTTATCAAAGTCCCATAATAATAATATTCACCCTTGTCACTTGACAAAATTAAATTCTGCAAATCATCCCACTAATATTCGATCTTGTCAATTTTGGTATTAAGATTCAATATTTTGGGGTTGTTCTTTAAAAAAAATGCGTTTTTTCTGACACTTAACAAAAACGTGTTTTGTTTTTTTCGTTTGTGTCAGTGTCAGATTAACAAAGTGTCAGTGTGACAAAGTGTCAGTGCATGTATAACAAAGTGCCAGTGTAAAAAGTGCCAGTGTCAGTTTAACAAAGTGTCAGTACACTAACACTGACACTTTGTTAAACTGGCACTGGCGCTTTTTACACTGGCACATTTATATACATGCACTAGCACTCTTCACACTGACATTCTTTTACACTAACATTGGCACTTTGTTACACATGCACTGGAACTTTGTTACACGTGCACTGGCGCTGGCACTGGCGCTTTTTACACTGGCACATTTATATACATGCACTAGCACTCTTCACACTGACATTCTTTTACACTAACATTGGCACTTTGTTACACATGCACTGGAACTTTGTTACACGTGCACTGGCACTGAGTTTCTGGACAAAATGGAGCGATCGCGCCCATCCCTGGATGCTTGTCACTCTTCACACTGTCACTCTTTTACACTAACACTGGCACTTTATTGCACATGCACTGGCACTTTGTTATACATGCACTTGCATTGAGTTTCTGGACAAAGAGAGCTTTTAACTGACACTTTTTTAGATGTGCACTGGTACATTTTTATCATAACCCTGGCAATTATTTAGACAACTGCTGGCACTCTTAAATGTTAATCCTTCACTCGCCCCACTGCCGTCTACCTCCTCAAATTTGTTTCATTCAGACTGAAAACAACAGTCGTGAAGATTTAAAGCATAGATGTAAAAAACAGAAATAGAGCCATAGGTATCGTTTATATTAGAAGACTCCAGTCCCGTCTCTCCTCCTTATTAAGAAACATGGAAGCTTTAGATTCGCGAATACATAGGCAGTGTTAGGGTTTCAAATCTCTAGATCCTTCTACCTTCAGAAGAAGACTCCAGTCCCGTCTCTCCTCCTTATTTCTCTCTACATCGATCTTCATTTCTCGCACTCAACTTTCTCGCTCTAGATCTCTGCTACAACAATGGCGAAATACGGTGAAGGAGATAAGCGCTGGATTGTAGAAGACCGGCAAGTCAATCCTCAACGGCGAAGAAAACCTTTACATGTCGACGTCTTCTAAAAACACGTTTTTTTTCTAAGCTTGAGAAAAAATGCGTTTTTTGTGAAATTTTGACATATTTTGAGATTTAAATGAGCTACATAAAATAAATTATGTGATAAAATTGGGTAACACAAATTATCTAGTGTATGTAGTTGTCAACAAATTGTAGTTTTGGCAAAGAAAAATAAAAGAAGAAAACGTGTATTAAAGGTTATTTTTTTAAGATACTGACATGAAATTTTCTTTTATAACAAATCACGTTGATTTAATCGAAATAACCTGAAAAATTTTAATCAATGATATATAATATTGTATGCAGTATTATACTTCCTCCGTCTCAAAATATTTGTTTCATTTGACTTTTTTGTTAAACTTTGGCCATAAATATACGACAATTTAATTATGTTCATGAAATTCTAAAAATTTCTATTGATTCACCATTAATAATATTATCAATAACAACTTTTAAAATTTCATGAACATGATTAATCTCTCGTAAATTTGTGTTCAAAGTTCAATAAAAAAGTCAAATGAAACAAACATTTTGAGACTAAGAGAGTATTTGCTCACAGATGATATAACATTGAATTGCATCATATATAATATAAACAACAAAACTATTTAGAGCCTCCAGAAAAGGCCACGTCATCAGCTCCATTTCCAACTCATTTTTATTCCAATTGGTCAGCCATTTTTTTATGCTATCACCGAAAATTAAAAATAAAAAAAAATAAAAGCCTAAAATTTTGATAATGAAATTGAAATTTAGATAAAATTTAAAATTTTGATAAGATATATCTAACTTTAAATTTCTAGATTATATTTAGCTGTAACAATTTTTCAAATGTGGATAATATATTCCGATAAATTTAAACTTTTTGAAATTTAACTAAGATGTCATCGATATATATATATATATATATATATATATATATATATATATATATATATATATATATATATATATATATATATATATGTTGTATTAACTTTATCTTTAGTTCGATAATTTCATCAGAATATCAACTGTTTCTCCATTGCAACAGTTAAAAGATGTTCATGATCTGTCATCCAAACATATAATTCCTCACATGGAGCAAAAGATCCGTATACTTAATCAAGAGGTGTTCTCTTGCCAGTTTTATATCATTCATCCAGAAGAAAGTAACTCACCTCATGCTAGCCAATTGTTTACGCATGCCACTCAATTTGACTTCTTATATTCCATAGGTTTCTGCAACAAGAAAAGGCTTCAGAAACCAAATAAAAAATTTATGGTGGAGAAAAGGAAAAGAAGATATACCAGATAATCCAAGTGTTTACATGTATGTCCTAAGATTTTGTAATAACTATTCAGCTGTTAAATGCTTTTACTTACGTCCATGTGTTCTAATTTGGTTGTATGAGTACAATTGAAGGTACACTTTTAGCTCCATTGAATCCCAAATAAGAGTTCTGGGAGATTATGCCTTCATGTTGCGAGATTATGAACTTGATTTATCAAACTACCGGCTACTTTCCACAGATTACAAGCTTGATAAAGCAGGGAAACGATATGCTGGTGTACAGGTACTTTTCGTTCTGTCTTTGCAAATTATGCTTTATTTATTTCACCTCAGGATTATGAAACTCGAGCAATTTTTATTCAGATGCATTTTTTATTTGTAGTTTTTGTATAGAAGTTCAGTCATTTCTGATTAATTCTCCCTGTTGCTACATACTTGCAAGCTATTGAACAAACAGATCTCATTATGCCGAATGCATGCACGGTTATTGGGTCCTCAAGCTGTTCTGAACTATTCCTATGTAATTCTGGAAGGTTTTCCTTATATATATCCTCATAATGCGGAGACTTATCTCTCATGTTTGGGTTTTGAAATTCTGTATGTGCGTATTGGCTCCTAGCAAACTTGGGAGTTCTTATGCCACTGATTGATACAAAAGCCTTTCCTACGCATATGTTCTGTGATGTCCCTTATATACTCTTTACATTGTTGAGGAGGCATAAATAGCTTTTCAAAATCATATTGATGCAGCTATACTGCTCATTCTGTTTCATGCTAGGCATTTACGAGAAAACATTTTCTGAAACTTTACACTGTTTTTGGTCCAAAAATCAGTTTTGATCACAAGTATTGCGTTTAATAGTAAACAAGGGGAAATTATTAATGTGTGTTTTGCTGCTAAGTTGATTAATTTTGGGTACTCTTTGATTCGCCACTCATTGCCTCTGCTGTGCCTGTTACTTTAAATTGAGCAATTACTGAAGTTTGCTGGAAAGTTAACTAGAGCCTAGCAGGAGGACCTTATTGCTGCTCAACATCATATGATTCTTAAAATCCTTGATTTATTTGCTTTTTCTTTTACAACTGTAAATAATTTCTATAAGAAATAAGCAGAGGCACATTGTTGATATAAATCATACTACATCAAAATGGAGTACAATATATTGAAACAAGCTTGCTGTCCAACAAACTTGTAGTTTGGCTGTCTATTTTTGTACATACATTCTTAAGTTTACCTGCTTTATTCTTTTGCGTCATGAGCCTTTGATTTTGCGAATTGTTCATTCGACCGACAGCTCTTTGTCCGTGCCTTTTTGCAGGAAATGATGGGACTGACGTATTTCATGTTGGATCAGTCAAGAAAGGATGCTGAGTATTGCATGGAAAATGCTTTTACCACATATTTAGTATGTTACTTCTCTTTTGCAGAAGATCATGTTAGCTTTTGGTCAAGTTTGGGTGTTTATTTTCATTAATTTCAAGCTCTTTACTATATTTTATTTTATGAACTTCATTATCCTTAATCTCACACTCTAAATCTTTGAGATATACATTTGTTCAGCCTACTTTGCTGCAATTTGTTGTGTGTGCTGAGTTTATTCAGAGCAATGCATCACATGGAAGCCCAAACTTTAAAATCAGTCTTGGATTCTGAATAAATGATAGAAGGGAGTAGGATTAAGACAAGAAGTCAAACATGAAAGAAAACATGGGAAAGAGAAGTGATAAAAATGAAAAATCCAAGACATGTTATCTCCCTCCGCTAAAATCATGAAATCCGCGACAGGCGCCCAATGTACTGAAGATAAACTGTAAAGACACGGAAAGATCTCATGAGCATAGGAAGTAGCCACCCAAACATCGTCCAAGATTCGAATTCTATCCCCATTTCCCACCCTCAAGCGAATGAAAGGAATGTACAAACTGTGACATTGATGATAAATTTTTACGAGCTTTTACGAGATACCTGACTGCTGATACTCCCTCGGTCCCAAAATGTTTGTCCCATTTGACTTTTTTGTTGAACTTTGACCACAAATTTATGAGAGATTAATCATGTTCATGAAATTCTAAAAGTTGTTGTTGATAATATTATTAATGGTGAATCAATATGAATTTTTAGAATTTCATGAACATAATTAAATTGTCATATATTTGTGGTCAAAGTTCAATAAAAAAGTCAAATGAGACAAACATTTTGGGACGGAGGGAGTATTAGAAACCCGTCCATGCTGTGCATCCTAATATATACTCCCTCCGTCCCACGATTATATAGAATTTTTGGCCCGGCACGGAGATTAAGGTAAAAAGTGATAAAGGTAATGTGTTGTGAGTGTAAAAGTAAAATAGGAGAGAGAATGAGTGGAGAAAATAGTAAATTTAAAAAGTGTTGTGAGTAGAGAGAAGTGGGTCCCATTTCCATTTTGGGAAATTATTAATTATTGTGGGACACCCAAAAGGAAATTTTTTTGGTATTATTGTGGGACGGAGGGAGTATTGACTTTGTGCCAGCTAGAATCAGGTAAGCAAGGAATCTGTTCAAGCCATTTATCAACAAGGGAGATATTTCGACAAAACAAATTACTCCAAGTCAAACCACCTTCCTCCTTAGGGCTACACATCTTGTAATATACTCCCTCCGTCCCATAAGTCTTAAGAAAACTTTTCATTTTGGGTGTCCCATAAGTCTTAAGAATTCCCAAATTGGAAATCTTAAATCACTATTCTCTCCACTTATTCTCTCTCCTACATTATTTTAATACTCACAACACCATTATAATTTATTATTCCCTCCACTCATTCTCTCTCCTATTTAATTTTTCACACTCACAGCACTTATTCCACTCATTCTCTCTCCTAATACTATAATAATATTCCTTAATTTCCGTGCCATTTTAAAAATTCCTAAGATTTATGGGACGGAGGGAGTATATAGCAAAACTATTTACAGGCTCCAGAAAATGTCACGTCAAAGGCTACGTCAGCAATTCAATTTCCAACTCATTTTTATTCAAAGTAAGACTTGATTAAGGGCATTATTGTAATATTATTAGTTAAAGTTAATTTGCAATTTAAAATAAAAATTCCCTCTTAATTAGAAGTTGATTGATTTAATCAGTTTTGAAATTTTGAAAACTAATGGTTACCTAAATTTAAGCACAATTTTTGAATAATTCAAACTCTTTAGGTGATAATTGTGGAGATATAATTATTAGTAATTTTCGAAATTTAAAATAATTAGTAATTTTTGAAATTAAAAATAGATACCAGACTAAATTTCAATTTAACCATAAATTTCAATTTAAAATAATTAGTAATTTTCAAAATTTAAAAGACATGCCAGAATAAATTTCAATTTAACCATAAATTTCGTATACAGTTTCTAGAAATCAATAGAAATTCGAAATTTAAAATAATTAGTAATTTTTGAAAATTTAAAATAATTTGTAATTTTCGAAATTTAAAAGAGATGCCAGAATAAATTACAATTTAACCATAAATTTCGTATACAGTTTTTAGAAATCAATAGAAAATCGAATTATTTGAAAATAAAAAGTATTATTCATTTAACTTCTATCTAAAATTCAAACTTGGATGGATAAGTGATGATTTTAAATTCATCTATCTTAAAACTGATAAGAGAGAATTTGACAATGTATTATCGGTTAAGGATACAATTCATATCCTACTAAATATACATAAATATTCAAAATTATCCACTGTTGAAAATAGTCTTAATTAAATATTCATTTTCAATGACAAGCAAACATTTATTACACATTGAATACCGGGATATGTTAGCAATATTACACATTTTTATTATAAAAATAAAACAATTAACTAATTTAACTCCATGAATCAAAACAATTCAGGTTTGATCCACATAAGCCCATAACAAAAAAATAACCCAATTCAATTCATGCTTGATCAACCTAGGCCCAAAAGAAGTGGGTGATCTAACAAAAATGTGATCCAAAACATTTCTGATCTCCCAAACGCCCCTTAGCGCGGAATTGGATTACCAGCCCTCCTTAGCGCGGAATTGTATTACGAGGCCTAAGTTAATAAACCTATCTTCTCTCTCGCCGTCGTCGAACCTATATCGCCGCCGGCAGCAGCCCCCAAGTAGCTCCCCCTTTCCATTTATAATCATATCACATTATATATATATATATATACACACATCAAAATATCCACCTCAATAGCTGTTAATTCTAACTATGCAATCATATTGGCAGCTCTCAATTGGATGATATGTATACTAATTTAAGGCCTCCACATTGCTAATGTACAAACTTCTTGGTAACAATCGCCTAATATATCGTTCTCATGTCTCAACTTAAGTGATAACTGGTCTTATTGATAAAGCCCTCCAAGTGTTCGACGTAAATACTCAATGAACAAAGCATTTGTTAAAAAGCAAAATCAACAAAAAAGTGGATATATAACGGTGTATGAACATATTTTATGTCTAGGTTCTCTGGGAAGTGCTAGCTTTAAAATGTACTCCCTCCATGCTTAATTGAATATTCAAATTTCATATTAAAATGACAATTTTGATCAGTAAGTGTGGCAGTGGCTGTTTTGAAAGGGATATACAAAGGAGTTGATGAATTGATCATTTATATGTATATAGGGAGGGAGGGATTGAGGGAAACAGTGTAGCTTGGCTGATAGGTTGGCAAATGAGGCACATATTCATAAAGGGAAAGTGACTTACTGTGGTACTCAAAGGCTAACCTTTCAAATTTGTAATGGTAGTTGGAGGTTAAGGCTCCATTTCACTCTTGTAAAAATTTACCTATTATTTTGTTAATAAAAAGCCCTCAAGGCACCTTTTTCTAAAAAAAAATTAGTTTTTTTTTTAATATTTAAAGATTTTTTTTTTGTAATATCTAAATTATCCGGGTATTTTTTATGTGATATTTATATTTCAAAAGTAGTTTTTGGTAAATGCCCCTTCAATATTTCACATCGCCTCAGAAGGTCATTAATGATATTTCACATCAAATATTTACTGATATGTTATGTGAGGATCCCGACCCGGAACCTACACGTGTCCCGAGTTGGAGCGTCCTCAAACTAACCCAAAAACACTAAACTTTTAAAACTTTGATTTGACTTTCAAACATGAACATTAATAACATAACATTTCAAAATAACTCTACTCTACTCCACGATGGAGGAGGAGTTGACCCACTTTGAAAGCGTACATCTGTTTAGTTACAAAAGACTATGGTTATGACGTAGAAATGAAAGTTTATAATTACAAACCCCATAAGGAAATATACCAAAATACATTTTATACGTCACCCTATACATACCCCGACAATACCCAAAAGATTTCTCCAAACTCCTCTCCGTCCTTACTTGGCCGGTCCGCCTGTCTCGGGATCTAAAACATTAAAGGGAGAGGGGTGAGAATAAATCTCAGCAAGCTATTATGTATGCAACAATATGCCAAATAGATGCAACACATAACACGTTGGAAAAAACTGTAAACACCTTACGTTACCTTTGGTTTACCTTTTCCCGTCTGAACAATAGTCGTACAACATTGGGTATAATAATACTCCAATCTTAGGTGAGCTGCTTAAGCAATACTCACATCTTATAAGACCCATTTTTCAGGGAACCAAATAAGATAGTAGCAACTCTGTAAGGCTTTTGGCTCAATACAGATGCTATAACCCCAACCTGTGGCCACAGGAGGGGACGGTCACAGGTATAACATAATCCGATCACATTAGGTCACACTTCCATAATTGATCGTATTACGTTATACCCCCAATATCAGCTGATTAACAAATTATCAAGCACATAGTAGTTACTTGAAATAAATCCACAAAAGGGATAAACAATAGCCACATGGTAATATATACTCATGCCCAATAAATATCAAAGTGCAACAATTTATGAATACACTAAGCAACATCAACAATATATATAACATCAAGTAAGGAAATGAGGGATCATTAACCTACCCTACAAATTCCATATTCAAAGATACAAGAACTCAATGAAGGTTCAAGTTCAATTACCAAGTGGGAGTCATAAGTTATAAGTGGCCAAACCACGTGCTAAACGATTCTAGTTTAAATTTAAAAAAGTTGGTTCAGGGACATGGGCGACCGCCCTTACCACTTGGGCGACCGCCCAAGTGGGTTTTCAAAGGAATAAATGTTTCTGCCACTATGGGCGACCGCCCTCACCACTTGGGCGACCGCCCAAGTGGATTTCAAAGGCAATAATTGTTTCTGTGGCGATGGGCGGCCGCTCAAGCCCCCATGGGCGACCGCCCAAGCCTTCCTCCAGCCCAAATCTCAGATTTTTTTGCCCTTTCATGCCTAGGTTTCCATTCCTTCTAACCAAGCTTAATTCAAGAACACCAAAGGATACTTTCATCTTACCAAGTCCCATTCAAAACATGTAAACTCAAAACCAAGTAATCCTAGATTATTTATCTCTACCCATTCCACCCATTTCAAACCCTTTTTTAATGATCTTCCTTGAACCCTAACTTCAACAAGTTTCATTTTCCAATCATCCAACTTCCATTAAGGTTTCCAAGGCATAAAATCAACATCATAGAACAAGGGTAATATTTAAAAGCTCATGAACAAGTAGGAGAAGGGAATCATAACAACTCACCTTAGGTTTTTAGAATAGAATGTAGATCTTCTTAGCTTGGTTTGATCCCCTAGATGATCCCAACTCAAAAATACCCTTAGACTTGAATTTGGTGGAGGAATGGTTTGGCTTCAAAGCTTGGTGCTTGGAGCTTCCATGGAGTTCTCTAAGTTTCTCTAGGGAAAGTATGAGAAATGAGGGAGAAGGGAGGAGGAAGTAAGAGGAGGGGATGGAGGGTGACACTTGGCAAGAGGAGGGGAGGTTATAAACTTTGGCCCCCATTAAATATCTACTAAGGCTTTCACCCAAATCCATTTAACCCTTCCCTTTAATTAATTATTCTACCCATTTTAACCTCCTCATATATTTATCTATTTTCTATTTTTATCATTTTCCATTATTCTTATTTAATATCTAAAATTTCTCAAAAGATTCTAAATCCACTTCTCACCCAATTTATCTTAATTTAAGAATTTAAAGGCATAATTGAACACATAAAGTTAACATAAATATTAAAAGCATGTAATTTAATATTTAAGATGGGTGCCTAGGGTTGGGGTCGTCACACTCACTCCCCCTTAAAGAAAATTCGACCCGAATTTTAGAAGACTTACTTGAATTCTCAAACAACCAAGGGTATTTCGCCCTCATCTCCGACTCTAGCTCCCACGTTGCTTCCTCGACGGTATGATTCTTCCAAAGGACTTTTACTATCGGGATACTCTTAGTTCTCAACTCCTTAACTTGAAATTCTAAGACTCTTAACGGTTCTTCCACATAAGACATGTCCGCCTGGACATCGTCGGGGGGAGAACTCAAAACATGGGAGGGGTCATGACAATACTTCCTTAACATAGAAACGTGAAACACATCATGAAGCAAAGAGAAAGACGGAGGCAACGCCAACCGGTAAGCCAATTCTCCTATCTTCTCTAGAATCTCAAACGGACCTACAAATCTCGGGGCCAACTTACCCTTATTACCAAACCTTTTAATTCCCGTCCTCGGAGAAACCTTCAAGAACACAAAGTCACCAACCCGAAAAGATAAATCCCGTCTTCTATTGTCGGCGTAGCTTTTCTGTCTACTCTGAGCCGTCTTCAATCTATCCCGAATCACCTTGATCTTCTCCGTAGAATCCCTAACCAAATCCGGCCCCAAAGTCTCGCTTCACCTACCTCGTCCCAACACATCGGAGATCTACACTTTCTACCATACAACGCCTCATACGGAGCCATCTCAATACTAGGCGATAAGCTTGTTGTTGTAAGCAAACTCAACTAACGGTAGATGATCCTCCCAAGATAATTGGAAATCCATCACACAAGCCCGTAACATATCCTCGAAGTATACTGAATAGTTCTCTCGGATGACCGTCGGTTTGAGGATGAAATGCCGTCTTTGAAACACAATTTAGAACCCAAGGCTTCCTGCAATGCTCTCCAAAATCTAGATGTAAACCTCGGATCTCTGTCGGAAATAATACTAACTGGAACCCCGTGAAGTCTCACAATTTCCTTCATATACAACTGGGCTAACTTCTCTAAAGAAAACTTAGTTGACAGGAAGAAAATGAGCCGACTTTGTCAATCTATCCACAATAACCCAAATAGCATCCATCTTCTTCACGGTAAGAGGTAAACCCGAAACAAAATCCATCGAGATCCCTTCCCATTTCCACTCCGGAATATCCAACGGTTGAAGCAGTCCCGCTGGTCTCTGATGCTCGGCCTTAATTTGTTGACAAGTCAAACACTTAGAAACATAATCCGCAATTTCCCTCTTCATACCATTCCACCAATACCCACGCTTCAAGTCTTGATACATTTTGGTACTACCCGGATGAATCGCAAACTTGGACTTATGGCCATCCTCTAACACACGCTTCTTGATTTCCGGTAACGAAGGAACGCAAATTCTCCCTTGAAAGGTTAATATACCATCTCTATTCAACGCAAAATCCCGGCTTTTCCCTCTTGCACTTGATCTAAAATTTTCTTCAATTAGGATCATTTTGTTGAGCTTCCTTCAACTCTCCATACAATGTAGGAACGGCTCGAACATTCGCAACGATTACTTCTCTCTTCAACTCTCGAGAACTCAAAGCTGTCACATACGCCTTTCGGCTAATTGCATCCGCTACAACATTTGCCTTCCCCGGATGATAAGAAATTATACAATCGAAATCCTTCAAAAACTCTAACCATCTCCTTTGCCGGTTGTTCAACTCCTTTTGGGTAAATAAGTATTTCAAACTCTTATGATCGGTGAAAATCTCAAACTTCGCCCCATAAAGGTAATGCTTCCACTTATGTAACGCAAACACGATCGCCGCCAATTCCAAATCATGAGTAGGGTAATTCTGTTCCGCCGGTGATAACTTCCTAGAGGCATACGCAATAACTTTCCCATTTTGCATCAACACACAACCCAAACCCGCCTTCGAGGCATCACTATAAATAACAAAATTCTCATGACCATCAGGAAGGGTAAGAATAGGAGCCGTTGTCAACCTTTTCTTCAATTCATCAAAACTTGCCTCACACTTGGAATCCCATACGAACGATACGTCTTTCCGAGTCAACCTAGTCAACGGAGTCGCAATCCGAGAAAAACCCTCAATGAACCTTCGGTAATACCCCTCCAAACCAAGAAAACTACGAATCTCGGTCACAGTCGAAGGCTGCTTCCAATTAACCACGGCTTCAATCTTCGAAGGATCCACGGAAATTCCCGAACTCGACACAACATGCCCCAAGAAAGAAATGCGCTCGAGCCAAAACTCGCACTTGCCGAACTTGGCATACAAGCGCTTCTCACGAAGAATGGACAAGACAATCCTCAAATGATTCTCGTGCTCTTCCTGGGACTTAGAGTAAACAAGAATATCGTCTATGAATACCACCACAAAGCTATCAAGATAAGGCTTGAAGACACGGTTCATCATATCCATAAAAACGACTGGAGCATTAGTCAACCCGAAAGGCATCACCACAAACTCATAATGACCATATCTAGTACGGAAAGCTGTCTTAGCAATATCATCCGGTCTAATCTTCAGGCGATGGTATCCGCTTCTCAAGTCAAGCTTAGAGTAGATAACGGAACCTTGAAGTTGGTCAAACAATTCATCTATATGCGGGAGAGGGTATTTATTCTTAATGGTGGCTTGGTTCAACAAACGATAGTCAATACACAATCGTAAGGTACCATCCTTCTTCCTAACAAATAAGACCGGTGCTCCCCACGGAGACACACTAGGACGAATAAAACCTCGGTCTAACAATTCTTGCAATTGGACCTTCAACTCTTTTAACTCGGCCGGAGCCATTCTATAGGGTGCTTTTGAGATAGGTGCGGTACCGGGCACTAGGTCAATGCAAAACTCTACCTCACGATCCGGAGGCATAGAGTACTCACTAGAAAACACATCACTAAATTCATTAACAACCGGAACATGAGCTAACTCGGGAGACTTCTTATTGGAATCTACCACATAAGCCAAGTAACCCGCACACCCTTTAGATAGCATCTTCCTAGCCTTTAAAGCGGAAATAACATGTAAACCGAACATAGATCTATCCGCATCAAATATAAAAGTGGGCACATCAGGCATAGCAAATGAGACTCGTTTTCTACGACAGTCTACCAAAGCATGACACTGACTCAACCAATCCATCCCAAGGATCACATCAAAATCACGGATTGGTAACTCGACCAAATCCACCGGCAATACATGCCCACATATAGTCACATCACAACCAGGATATATCAACGAAGATGCGAGGCACTCTCCCATAGGAGTAGAGACCTCCAACACATAAGGCATAGATTCAGGCAAAGTATGCAATGAGAATGCAAAATGCGATGCCACAAATGAATGGGAAGACCCGGGATCTATAAGAATGCGGGCCTTAACTCCTGAGACAGGAACTATACCTCTAATGACGGCATTGGGATCGACCTCTCCTTGACCCAAGGCAAACACTCGACCTTGCACCCTATCTTTGGGTTTCCCATCTAGACCTCTCTTCACACCACTGCCTTGTCCCCCAAATTCGGTACCCGTCGCTTGCTTATTCTGCCACCTAGGACAATTCTTTCGGAAATGGCCTGTCGCCCCACACTCCAAACATTTTCCTTGCTTGCTCCAACACTTATCCTCCGAATGCCCTAGCTTCTTACAATAACCACACCTTTGTCCCAAAGCGACTGAGTCGCACGATTTGCCGGAGTCGCCACATTTCCTCCTCGATTTGCTCCCGGAGTGAAAGTCCTCGGTTGCACTCTATTCTGTCCCGAACTTTGACCTTGGAATCTATTTCTGTTTCCGCCTTCATTCTTACCACGATGCTCCTCTATGTCATTCTCAATCCGATACGCCATATTCTGCTTTGCTTGGAAGTTGGCGAAGTTGTGCGTCAATAGCGCCAGGAACTCAACCCTTAAACCCTTCACAAACCGGTAGACTCGGCTCTCCTCATCGGCACCAAATGAGGACAATATCGGGCCAGTGCAGTGAACATTCTTTGAATCTTGAGCTATCGTCATGGTCCCTTGCTCCGAGTTTCGAAACTCGCCTTCTTTCTTATCTCTAGTAACCATCGGCACGAAGTGATCCGGAACTTGCGTGTGAAGTTTTCCCAAGTCTGCGGTGTCAAATCCCGGTCCCAACCATCCTTCACTACACCGCCACCGGTGCTCGGCGGGTCCTTCCAACTTGAAAACGGCGCATCTCACCTTCTCCGCATCCGAGCTCTCCATAGCCGCGAAAATCTTATTCATAGCCTCAAGCCACCTCTCGGCCTTCACGGATCCGGATCTCCGTTGAAGCTAGGAGGAGACATCTTCACGAACTTCTCCAAACCATGTTGCCCTTGTGCGCCTTCTTGTTGTTGCCTACCACGATTACGATTCGCCATAGTCTGCGAACACTCGGAACATATCCATCATTTCAACATTCGGGTTACCACCATCACCCAAAGCCCGATTCCGTTCACCATCATTCCCCGTCATTACAACAAACGCTTGCATTAAACACTCGACGTCGGTTATCACACACTCTCACTCGGCTAGACTCTACTGCAGAGATTTCTAGCAGAGCTCGATACCAGCGTGAGGACCCAGGCCGGAACCTACACGTGTCCCGAGTTGGAGCGTCCTCAAACTAACCCAAAAACACTAAACTTTTAAAACTTTGATTTGACTTTCAAACATGAACATTAATAACATAACATTTCAAAATAACTCTACTCTACTCCACGATGGAGGAGGAGTTGACCCACTTTGAAAGCGTACATACGTTTAGTGACAAAAGACTATGGTTATGACGTAGAAATGAAAGTTTATAATTACAAACCCCATAAGGAAATATACCAAAATACATTTTATACGTCACCCTATACATACCCCGACAATACCCAAAAGATTTCTCCAAACTCCTCTCCGTCCTTACTTGGCCGGTCCGCCTGTCTCGGGATCTAAAACATTAAAGGGAGAGGGGTGAGAATAAATCTCAGCAAGCTATTATGTATGCAACAATATGCCAAATAGATGCAACACATAACACGTTGGAAAAACTGTAAACACCTTACGTTACCTTTGGTTTACCTTTTCCCGTACGAACAATAGTCGTACAACATTGGGTATAATAATACTCCAATCTTAGGTGAGCCGCTTAAGCAATACTCACATCTTATAAGACCCATTTTTCAGAAACCAAATAAGATAGTAGCAACTTCTGTAAGGCTTTTGGCTCAATACGAGATGCTATAACCCCAACCTGTGGCCACGGGAGGGGACGGTCACAGTATAACATAATCCGATCACATTAGGTCACACTTCCATAATTGATCGTATTACGTTATACCCCGATATCGGTGATTAACAAATTATCAAGCACATAGTAGTTACTTGAAATAAATCCACAAAAGGGATAAACAATAGCCACATGGTAATATATACTCATGCCCAATAAATATCAAAGTGCAACAATTTATGAATACACTAAGCAACATCAACAATATATATAACATCAAGTAAGGAAATGAGGGATCATTAACCTACCCTACAAATTTCATATTCAAAGATACAAGAACTCAATGAAGGTTCAAGTTCAATTACCAAGTGGGAGTCATAAGTTATAAGTGGCCAAACCACGTACTAAACGATTCTAGTTTAAATTTAAAAAGTTGGTTCGGGGACATGGGCGACCGTTTACCACTTGGGCGACCGCCCAAGTGGGTTTTCAAAGGAATAAATGTTTCTGCCACTATGGGCGACCGCCCTCACCACTTGGGCGACCGCCCAAGTGGATTTCAAAGGAAATAATTGTTTCTGTGGCGATGGGCGGCCGCTCAAGCCCCCATGGGCGACCGCCCAAGCCTTCCTCCAGCCCAAATCTCAGATTTTTTTGCCCTTTCATGCCTAGGTTTCCATTCCTTCTAACCAAGCTTAATTCAAGAAAACCAAAGGATACTTTCATCTTACCAAGTCCCATTCAAAACATGTAAACTCAAAACCAAGTAATCCTAGATTATTTATCTCTACCCATTCCACCCATTTCAAACCCTTTTTTAATGATCTTCCTTGAACCCTAACTTCAACAAGTTTCATTTTCCAATCATCTAACTTCCATTAAGGTTTCCAAGGCATAAAATCAACATCATAGAACAAGGGTAATATTTAAAAGCTCATGAACAAGTAGGAGAAGGGAATCATAACAACTCACCTTAGATTTTTAGAATAGAATGTAGATCTTCTTAGCTTGGTTTGATCCCCTAGATGATCCCAACTCAAAAATACCCTTAGACTTGAATTTGGTGGAGGAATGGTTTGGCTTCAAAGCTTGGTGCTTGGAGCTTCCATGGAGTTCTCTAAGTTTCTCTAGGGAAAGTGTGAGAAATGAGGGAGAAGGGAGGAGGAAGTAAGAGGAGGGGATGGAGGGTGACACTTGGCAAGAGGAGGGGAGGTTATAAACTTTGGCCCCCCATTAAATATCTACTAAGGCTTTCACCCAAATCCATTTAACCCTTCCCTTTAATTAATTATTCTACCCATTTTAACCTCCTCATATATTTATCTATTTTCTATTTTTATCATTCTCCATTATTCTTATTTAATATCTAAAATTTCTCAAAAGATTCTAAATCCACTTCTCACCCAATTTATCTTAATTTAAGAATTTAAAGGCATAATTGAACACATAAAGTTAACATAAATATTAAAAGCATGTAATTTAATATTTAAGATGGGTGCCTAGGGTTGGGGTCGTCACATGTTACATAGTAGTGTATATATATATATATATATTAAAGTTGGTGAAAAGAGATATAGTGATTTCATGTGGATAATTTTTTGTTAAAACTCTCATTTGTAAAGCCACATCCCTATAGACATAAAATATGTGCATACAACCTCTATATAGATAGATACATCATACATAGTATTATCTTTAATACATTAGTACATTTTAATACTCTGTGTATTGTTTTTAGATTAAATGGAGTGTTAGCAAATATCCCATTCCACTATTTCATTTTTATGTTTTATATTTTTATTTTTATTTTTTGCAAAAGTTATATTTATACAATATAAAATTTCGTCTTAAATTTTTTTAATAAATAAAATTTATAACTTATTTTTCTATATATTATACTCCATCCGTTCCAGCTCAGTGAAGACCAAAAATTTGGGCATACCGATTAAGGAATAATGAAAGTGTTGTGAGTAGGATATATTAAATAGGAGAGATGATGAGTGGGAGAAATAGTGATTTAATTGGTGTTGTGAGTGTAAAAATGGAGTAGATGGAGTTGGAGAGAGACTGGGTGGGGGAATAGTGAAGATTCCTTTTCATTTTGGGTAGTCTCCACTGAGCTGTGACAAATCAAAAAGGAAATAAGTCTCCACTGAGCTGGGACGGAGGGAGTATATGATTTGTTATTTTATTTTTATTTATTTTTAGACTGTTGTTAAATTATTAACATTATCTAAATATATGTTCACTAATATTTGAGTTTTTTTAGATTATACAAATGTATAGATCATTTATGAAAAGAAAAACGCATCTTACTGATGTGGACAACGATTCCATTAATTTATCGCAACGATTTTCTCAACGATTACCATTGGCGGATATTTCTAATGGTAATTTTATTGAATTTTGTCAATTTTGAAGTATTTTCATTAGAAAGACAAATTCTAAAAAAAAATTGTTTATATATATATATAATGTGATTTTTTATATAAAATTGTTAATTAATTTAGATCTAAGATAATAATACTTGATATACAGGTATTGGTGTGAACTATACAAATGAAAATCTTACTTCTAATTCAAGTCACGACCGTGGATCTATATGTATGATTTTCTTTGTTAATTTACAATATTTTTCCTATTTTATTTTTATTTTTAATTTCTTAATAATCTTTTATTAAAGAATAATTATTTTTCTTATTCAGCTAAATTTACGAGCATGGCATCAAGTGTTCATAACACTTTCCACGGCACGCTCCTTGAGCAAAAAAAATTGGACGACCGAGAAAAACTATTTCTTCTTCTTTGGATTTTATAACGACAAATTTGTTAAAATACGGTGAGAAAAGAAAAATCGGGAGATCAAGAAAGGTAGCTGCTTCTATTTTGAAATCTTCAAAGATAAATTTGGATGTTGATGGATTCATTTCTGCAATTGAAGTTGAATTAATGAAAAACAGTCCTATATCTGGTAAGTTATATGTTTGATTTATTAGTCAACTATATATTTTAAAGAGCTAAAATAAATATATTAATGGTTCTCAACATTCTTATGACATTGTAGGAACAGATAATGTAACAGTAGCAAATAATACAACATTATTATCTCCTACTGTGAATTTAGGTAATGACTTTTTTTTAATTGTTCAACATTCGATATTTTTAAATAAAACTATTTATTATTACAAATTATTATTCAATAGTTTATGATAAAATATTTCATTAATACTAAGTCATATATTCCATAAATTTAAAGACATGCCTAAACCGGTGGACAATGTCATTGGTGATGCGATAAATAAGCTCATTCTAGATGAGACATCTTATGAAATTGATGAGATGAAAGCTGAGCACTTTAGATTACATCCTCAGTTAACAGCCGAGCAAAAGAGTGTTTATGATAAGATTATGTCGGCTGTTGATCGAGGAAACGGTGGTGTGTTTTTCCTCTATGGTTATGGTGGTACGGGAAAGACCTTCTTATGAAAAACACTGTGTTCTGCATTAAGGAGCAGGAGAGATATTGTTCTTCCTGTTGCTTCCAGTGGCATAGCTTCATTGCTCCTTCCGAAAGGTAGGACCGCGCATTCTAGGTTCGGTATCCCGATATAGGTAAACGAGAGCTTAACTTGCAGTAAACTAAAGTCGGGTACGGATGAGGCAGCACTTCTACAGAAAACCAAACTAATTATATGGGACAAAGCTCCAATGGCTCATAAACATTGTTTTGAGGCTCTCAATCGTAGCCTCCGAGATATTATTCGTACACCCGAGGGGAGATATTCCAATAAACCATTTGGTGGTTTAGTTATTGTATTCGGTGGTGACTTCAGACAGATTTTACCTGTTGTTCCTAAAGGGAGTAAGCATGATATTGTGCATGCTGCACTCTGTTCATCCAAAATATGGAATGACTGTGAGGTTCTCAGATTGACGCATAATATGAGATTACAGGTAATTCTTAAATAGCCTTTATTCATCTACTTAAATATTTTTATTTCAATTTAAGTAATTTGTATATATTTAACTTAATGTAGGGTGATTCTACTTCTCATAATTCCGAAGAGATAAGAGATTTCGCTCAGTGGCTCTTGAGTGTCGGAGATGGGATTGCCGGTGGAGATAATGACGGGGAAATTGACACCTTCCTGATGATATATTGATTCGTGAGGCTTCAGATCCTATTACAAAAATAGTCGAATCTATATATCCTGACTTATTGCAAAATAAGGATGTCGAAGGATTCTTCCAGACTAGAGTTGTGCTTGCTCCAACAAATGAGATTGTCGATAACATAAATGATTATGTCATGTCACTCTTTCCGGGAGACGAAGTTGAATATATGAGTTCTGATGCCATTTGTAAGGATGAGGATGATGAAAATGGTCTTTGAAGATATATTCTCACCTGAATTTCTAAACACTATCAAGTGTTCTGGATTGGCAAATCACATTATTAAGCTGAAGGTTGGGTGCATAGTAATGCTTTTGAGAAATCTTGATCAAGCTGCTGAACAATGTAACGACACCAGAATGATTGTCACTCAATTAGGTAAATACAGTAATTTTTTATTTTTTATATACATATAATTTAATACTTAATTTTGTTACATATATGTAGGTAAGCACGTAGTCGAAGCCAAGATGCTTTCGGGAAAGAATCTTTGGCATGAAGGTGCTTATTCCTAGAATGATAATGTCTCCGTCAGATGTGACAAAATTTCCGATAAGATTCCAAACAAGGCAATTTCCACTTGCCGTTTCTTTTGCTATGACAATCAACAAGAGTCAGTGACAATCTCTTTCTCATGTAGGACTATATCTTTCACAACCTGTTTTTAGTTACGGACAACTTTATGTAGCATTTTCCAGAGTAACCAGCAAGAGAGGACTTAAAGTTATTATTTGTGATTCAGATGCTCAAACATATGACAAGACGCTGAATGTAGTCTACAAGGAAGTTTTCGACAGACTCTGAGAATTTATGTCGCACAATTTGTGGTTAAACAAAAGTATTGCAATATCTTATTATTTTCTTTGTTTTTATTTTGTTTTTCTTTAAATATATAGGAGATGGAAGAGATAATGTTGACACTTAGGCACACACTATTAAACTCACGCTATTGTAACCATATCTCTTCATCTTCCAAAGTTGTAACACTAAAATCTTAATAATGTTTTTTGGTTAGGTAGGGACCTAACCACCCGTGGTTTTGTGCCGGCGAGATAGTTGTCTCAAGGGCTTTCCACGTTACATCATGTGTCAACATCTTTTACGTATTAATTATACTTTCACAATATCCGCTACATTGATTATCAATTTCGATTTATATTGTTACTTAAAAATCAATTAAAACACATAAATAATTATTTACTTAATCAAAAAAAAAATTATTTACCGTCGGGTACCGACGGATTACTGACTAGTTATTATATAAATAATACAACATGTGAATGAATTTCTCGAAAATTATAATACGTTTTTAGAATTTTTTGATCAAATTTTTTTTTTTAAGAACGTGTATTAAATTAAAGAATTAAAGTGGGATTAAATGATTCAATAACTGTCCAACCTACCCGCTTTTTCCTTGGGGGAATAACGATGATTCCAGATCAATATATATCCACCGTCGTAATCTACCCGGATCTCAATTCAAAATCACGCGCCACCGCGAACTACCAAACAAATTCAAGGATCTAAGTTAGTAGTTACTTCAGTTTTCTCCGCCATTGCTGGGTAACCAATCAACGCTATATGCACTAACCGAGATTTTGTCACTAGATAATTCAAAGTTACTGAAATATGGAGGTGAGAACAAGAGCTCCGGGGAAGATTATACTTGCCGGAGAACACGCCGTCGTTCATGGATCTGCTGCCGTTGCTGCCTCTATTGATCTATACACTTACGTCTCCCTTCGTTTCCCCACTCCTTCCGGTACACTCCTGCTCCCATCCTCTATCTTCATTCTTCCACAGATTAATTCGTTTTATCACCGTGTGATTATTTATGCATTTTCGATTTTGAGACTATTGAAATTCGTTATTGATTTGATTTCGTAATTTCTACTTTAGTTATTGAACTTTACTATATTTGTTTGGTAATGGCTTCTCGATTGAGGATTATTGATTATAATTGGGATTTTTGCTTCCACCTTCTCCTCTTACTGGATAAATTGCTCTAAATGATACCTCGTCCGTCCCAAAATGAATGACTACAAAAATTTCAAATTTTCTATTGTTAGATCAACAGTAAATTTGAATTTTTGTGGACATTCATAATTTGGGATGGAGAGTAGTATGCTTGAATTTTTGGAAAATTGTTCTTATTATCTTATTTTGGTACTGAGAAAATCTTTTCTCCTAATAGTCAGAAATGCAAAATTGTTTTGGTTGTACATGGTTAGAAAGTTATTAACTGTTTTGCAATTAATTTCACCTTAGGAACCTATACAATGTTGATTTTTACGTTTCATTTCTTCTTCTTCTTAGACAGTTAGGGGAGAGAGTTATAAAGCTTGCCTTCGTTAACATTTGTTTACTTCCACTTCCCACCCTGATATTTGTTGCTTGTTTGTTATACATATGAAACTTGCATTTTTATCTCAAGATAGTTGGCGTCCCTCGTTAATGGGTGATCAAAAGCCTTACGTTGTTCTTTCCCTCTTCTAATAGATAATGACGATACGCTAAATCTCCAGCTGAAGGATATCGGCTTAGAATTATCATGGCCAGTTGGAAGAATTAAAGAAGCATTTCCTGAACCGAATGGTTGCATTGCTTCATCTCCAACTTCATGCTCACCGGACACTATCAAACTTATTGCGGCTCTAGTTGAAGAACAGAATATTCCAGAGGCAAGAATTGGACTTGCTGCCGGAGTTACAGCTTTTCTCTGGCTATACACCTCTATCCAAGGGTGTGTTTTTGTTCAACGAGTAGTTGTGAATTGTGATAATAGTTAGATTTAACTATTTAACCTTCTAACTAAGTTCCTTCTATATGTTAGGTACAAACCTGCAAAGGTGGTGGTCAATTCTGAGCTTCCTCTGGGTTCAGGCTTGGGTTCATCTGCAGCATTTTGTGTCTCACTTGCTGCTGCTCTGATTGCATTGTCGGATTCTGGAAATCTGGATTTCAGTCATGAAGGCTGGTTGATGTTTGGAGAAAGTGAGCTAGACTTGGTTAACAAATGGGCTTTTGAAGGTGAAAAGATAATTCATGGGAAGCCATCCGGTATTGACAATACAGTAAGCACATATGGTACGTCATCTCACTATCCGAATCAAATTGAAAATTGCTTTCAGTAGAAACCTTTGAATAGTTTTAGTTTTATTATATCTTTTTAATTTCCAACAAGTGTTTGGCTACCCATTTCTGCATAGAATATGTACTGTGGAGCCCAGGCCTGCAACAATGTGGAAGTTGAAATTCAGAAATATATTCTTTAGAAAAATAATTACAAAATTCAGATATATATTATGGAGTTGTTAACCTTATACGCACATGATTTAGGATAGAGTTGGGCAAAAGAAAGGTTCTATTGTAGAATCATTATATACTGGCTCAATACAAATTCTACCTAAATAAGGGATGATATTTTCAGGAGTAACCTTTAGAAAATAATATAAAATGAAAGTACATGTATATGTGTATGTGTAAATGGATGTACATATATATGTATATATATTTGTTTAGTAAGAGCAAGTTTCTCCATCCGAAAATAACTCTATTTACCTTCTAAATTATGTTTTAGGCAATATTTGCTGATAGCACTTAATGATTATAGATAATTAACCGCACTCCTTCCCCACTCTGGCACACTGTTGTTCCCTTTTGACTTCATACATGTATCTGATGAACTTTGTGTAACAGGAAACATGATCAAGTTCAAATCTGGTGCTCTGACACGAATCAAGTCCAATATGGCACTTAAAATGCTCATAACTAACACTAAAGTTGGGAGAAACACAAAGGCTTTAGTTGCTAGTGTTTCAGAGAGGGCTGTCAGACATCCAGATGCTATGGCTTCTGTGTTCACTGCAGTGGATTCGATTAGCAATGAGCTGGCCACCATAATCCAGTCATCTTCTTCTGCTGAGCTTGCTATAGTTGAGAAGGAAGAGAAAGTAGCAGAGCTAATGGAAATGAATCAAGGTTTGCTCCAATGCATGGGGGTCAGCCATGCTTCTATAGAAACTGTGCTACGGACGACATTGAAGTACAAACTTGCTTCCAAGTTAACTGGGGCAGGTGGCGGGGGCTGTGTTTTGACACTAATACCAACACGTATCCTTTCCATTATTTGCCTTATGCTAGTATATATTTATATACATTGCTTTACCCTTTTAAATTTAGGTCTATAATCTTCAGTTTGGTGCTTTGGTTCGATTTGCCTCTTATTTTGACCTTTCCATGGTATGCATATACTTTAGCTGTCAACATAGAAAGGCAGGGTTTGTTAAGCAGACTGGCCTACTGCATCCTCTCTCCTGAATCAGTGGAGAGTCGAGATGTATTTAATACTCCCTCCGTCCCATAAAGATGTTCCCACTTGCCATTTTTGTTTGTCCCAAAAAGAAAGTCTCATTTCTAAATTTGAATGCTTAAAATAAGTAAATTTCAAAAGTTGAGTGAAATGGATGTAGATGATAGGCTAAGATTAGTGTTATTTTGTGTGATTCTCATTTTCATTAGGGGATAGTCATGGAAAGAAGTTATATCACTAAATTGTTTGAAAAGTCATAGGGGAACATCTTTATGGGACGGAGGGAGTATATAATTGAAACCAGTTTCACTCAGAAAAGTGATTCTAAACCAACATACCTGTAGCTCTAATGAGAATTTTTGGAACCTTAAACCCCAACTCTTGTGATTACTAGCAGCATTCTCCTGGATAAATTAGCTGGTCGTTTCTCTATGCAGTATCCTATGATTCCCATTTCCTACATAGTTGTTTGGGGTATTGGCTTGTACTCTAATTTAGAAACTAGAGGATATAAAAACTGGAATCAGAAAAAGTAGCTACAACTTAAGAGTATATTAATGTTTTTGTAAAAGTAATGCTAACCAAGAGGCTACTCCCTCTTCTTTATTTTATTGCTTCTAATCTGTCACTTGTATGTCCATTAAAAAAAAAAAAAAAACCTAACGTTTGCATGTTTTTTCGTGTACTAGAGTTCATTGAATTGATCTTTGATCAGTGTTGGTGGAATTCATCTTCATCTAGAAACTTCCTTGACTATGTGAAACAGTATTATCAGGAAACGTTGTTGATAAAGTAATGGGGGAGTTGGAGTCATGCGGATTCCAGTGTATGATTGCTGGGATTGGTGGGAACGGTCTTGAGGTTTCCTTTAGTATTTCATCATCCTAATATTCTCAAAGTGCAGGCAGCACCATTATCATAGTAAGATATCTGTTTATCTTTGTAGAATCAATAATTGTAGAAAATGTATGCTTCCAGTTCCATGTTGTACTAGTTGTTGTTCTGTACACTAGCTCCATTTTTTAATATGTTGTTTCTGTTGAATAAAATTTTCAAATTTGTTAAAAGCCCCAGTGATGTAATTCTATGAATAATTCTTTTCCTAGAGCACGATTGCTTGGCATCGGTTAAATAAAGTTCATTCTTCGGGGTTGTGATTTATTAGCTTTTCGCGAAAATTGTTGCCTGGCTGTTGCATTAGATTATGTTAAAGACCATGCAGCAGCAGGAGAGAGTGGCTCTTTGGACTTGAGCTGCCTACAGGATCCCACCACCCTTGTATCATATAAGTATTTGGGGTGTAAATGGTTCGGTTTGGTTTGGATGGGGGAATTTACGGACCAAATCACTAGTCAACGGTTTGGGAAAATTTCGAACCGAACCGAATCAAACCTCTGTTCAATTATGTGGTTCAAACCACGGTTTAGACTGTGGTTCAGACCGCGGTTTAGACTACGGTTCAAACCACGATTCAAACCACAACTCATGATCAGATTTGTTTAAATTTTCGCGATCACGGAAGAGCGAAAGATGAGGGTGTTTAAGAGGAAGAGAGAGGCCGAAGGAAGAAAACACACTTTACAATGTCGATTCGTGGAGAGAACTTGGTTATTCATATATCGCATTGAAGATAACAAATGATGATATTAATATTAAATAAGATAAGATAAAACGGGGGTTATGATTAATCTATGTAATGTAGTTTATTTTATTAATCTAACAATAAATATACAAAAATATTAAATAAGATACAAAATGGGGGTTATGATTAGTTTATGAAATGTGGTTTGGTTTGGTTTGGCGGTTTGGTCTCGCGATTCGGTTTGGTGGTTTGGTCTCGCGATCTCAAACCTCAGTTTGGTTTGGTTTGATCTAAGAGGGTTAGACCACAAATCAAATTGAACCATATAGTTTGCCAAAATTTAAGACCAAATCGAACTATTTATACTTGAAAATCAAACCAAACTAAATAATTTGATTTTGTTCGATCTCAAACCAACCGTGATTTGAACCGAAACACTTGCACTCTAATAATAATAATAAGTATGGCAATCTAAAGATGATTTACTCCCCCTCTTTCTTTCTTTCAAAAAAATAATTGCTAACGCAATAAATTCTAAGAAAAGAGCACATACATGTGGACAAACACCACAACACATGTATGTGCTCTTCTTTGTGGGGGTGTTGTCCATATGTTTCTCTTCGCTAAAGGAAGCGCAGCCGGAATCTTCAAATCGGTCTCATTTGTATACATTACACTATATTGATTAATATTGAGAACGATTTGGACCGATGAAAAGCAAATTTAAATTTTTATACGCTGGTCCCATTAACACGTATATCATTGCTAATCTATTGTAGAGAAAGTCTCCTAATGACACCACGATCTCCACCTTTGTGGATGTGTAGTCAATTAAACGTGTTCCCTTTATCTACATTGATTGATGTGGTATAAATTATCGAGCGTTACCTTTGAATACAAATTGTTGATTAATACAGAGAAAAAAAGTCAAAATCTTGTAAAAAAAATATTTTTTTTTTTAAGCTTAACAAAAAATCGTATTTTTAGAAAAGCTCACTCTCACTCTCTCTCTCTCTCTCTCTAAATGCAAAGAGGTCTTCCACCGGTTTCTCTCCCTTCGCGACGGACCAAAACCGCTGTCCTCATCCTAGTCCTCCGATCCACATTCGTCAGTCCTCCCTTAAATCTCTCCTGATTCTGTCGAAAGAGAAGAAATCACTGTGTGTCTGTGTGTTTTCTTCTTTAGAGAGAGCAAAAGATGCATTCATTCGGGTACAGAGCCAATGCGTTACTCACCTTCTCCGTTACAGTTCTTGCTCTAATGTGCGCCATGGCTTCTGTTTCCGACAATTTCAACTCTCCTTCTCCCACTACCAATGTCCAGGCACTCTCTCCAATTCACCAAAACCCCTCATTTCAATTTATTTGTTTCTATTACCCATCTCTTTTCTTAATCTAAATTAGAACTTATTTTGTGAGTTTTAGATTTTGAATATCAATTGGTAGAGTGTCAGATATCAATTGGTAGAGTGCCAGCAAGGTTAATGGTGAGTGTCAGCAAGGTGTAGAATGGTGTGCAGGGGACTGGGTAATTAGATGTCAGTTCATGTGTTTTGGAGTGCCAGTCCATGTGTTTTGGAGTGCCAGTTCATGTGTTTATGAGTGCCAGTGCTTATGTTTTTGAGAGCCAGCAAAAATTATTACCAGTATTTTTTAGTGCCAGTGTATGTGTTTTTGAATGCCAGTGCATGTGTTTTTGAATGCCAGAGCTTGTGTTTTTGAGAGCCAGCAAAAATGTTAGTGTAACAAAGTGCCAGTGTTAGTGTAACAGAGTGCCAGTGTGAAGAGTGTCAGTTCATGTATATAAAAGTGCCCGTGTAAAAAGCGCCAGTGCCAGTTTAACAAAGTGCCAGTGTCAGTTTACATTGGCACTTTGTTAAACTGGAACTGGCACTTTTTACACTGACACTTTGTTACACTGGCACTGACACTTTGTCACACTGGCACGGTAAATACTAAATACAAGGAACGAAAAATTCCAATTCTGCCCTTGCCCGTCTCGTGTGTGTATACACGAGATGTTCTCACTCATCCCGTGTGAATCTACACGAAGAAATCCGTTCACATCAACACAGAAATCCATTGTTTTCTCACAAACCGTTTCGTCTTTTTCTCTTTCTTGATTCCTCAATTCTCGCTCCTTTGTCTCTCCTTCCTTCCCCAATTTTCTTCACATTTCTGGGATTCTTTAGAAAACCCAAAATTCAATTTCATTCGCAGAGGAACAAAATCACCCCCAGTCGCCCACACACACCACACAGTATATAATTGTGTGGGTAATTTTCAATTTCCCAGTTCATACATCTTCTAATTATGCTTGTTCTTGAATTAGGGTTACCTTCATCGTCTCTCTCCCTTACTTGAACATTCTGGGTTCTTTTTATATACCTTCAGTTTATCTCGTGTGAACTCACACGAGATGAGCATCTCGTGTGAGTTTACACGAGATACTTCTCGTGTGAGTTTACACGAGATGTATCTCGTGCGATTTAAAATTAGGTTTAAATCGCATTAGAGTGAACAAGGTAACGGTGGTCGTGTTTGGCGTTGTTGAGGGTGGCGCCGATTGAGGAGAGCAGAGGAAGGTGGAGAGGGAGAGCTTGGTGATGGACTTGGCCGGAGAGGGCGAGATCAGGTGAGGAAGATGATGGAGGGAGCGAGCAATGGTGTTTTGCGTTTAGAGAGAGAAGGTCTCGTCTAGAGAGAGAGAGTAGTGAGCGACAGAAATAAAAAAAATAAGTATATAAATGGGTATTTTGGTAATTTACATAGTTTTATGTATTTTTGGTTTCCTGTATTTAACCATATCCCACTGGCACTTTGTTAAACTGAAACTGGCACAAACGGGGAAACACAAAACACGTTTTTTCTAAGTGCCAGAAAAAACGCGTTTTTTATAAGACCAACTCAGAAAAAATTACTTATTATTACTGCCCAAAATAAATCATTCTCATTTTTCGTAATTAATCAATAAAAAATGGGTCATTCATTTGATATCGATAGGGTCCTTGGCATGGCATCTAAGGACTTGGCCTCCTTTATCATTTGCCGGTTGTCATTTGAGAATTGTTATATAAACCCGTAAAATTGTTGAGTAAACCCGAAAAATTAAATTCACCTCAAATAAATTAAAAAAATCCCCCCTTTTCCCTTTATACCCTTTGTCTTTATCCCACACCCACCCACACCCACACCCACCCACCCAATTAACTCCTCATTTACTCTCTCTCTCTCTCACTCATCCTCACCCACATCAAACCTTAGAGAGAGAAAGAGAGGAAACGACGGAGAAAGAGAGAGAAGAGAACGCAAGAGAGACCGCAGAGAGAGAAGAGAGACACGTCTGAGAGAGAGAGAGAGAGAAGAAAGAAGAAGCAAAAACCAAAGAAGAAGAAGAAGAAGAAGAAGAACCACCATTTTCAATTTCAAGATGTCAAATCTTGGAAAATTTGGTAATTTTTCTTTCCTTTGTGCTAAAATTAGTTTATTTTTCCTTCAATTTGAGATTTGAGAGATTTTCATTTTGAAGAAATTCGAATTCTGGGTTTTGAGTGGTTCGGCCACTACTGGCCGATTTATTACATCTAGTCGGCCACACCCTGCCGAAAAATATCAAAATTTCGGTCACCCCCGGTCGAACCTGCTCAAATTTTCGGCCATGACCAACCGAACCATTCCCAAAATTTCGGCCACAACTGGCCGAACCTTGCTCAATGAGATCTTAGTGTTTGATTTTGATATGATATGATATAAAATTGCTATGAGTTTGATTTTTTGATGTTTTCTTTGCAGTTAAGCAAATTTTTTCAAGAAGAAAGCGTCCAACTGCTTCCGAAAGGACTTCAAAAGTTGCCGCACGTATTCAAGGGCAATCTTCACAGAACCAAGAGCCAGTTGAGGATTTAAATGTTGATCCTCGCTTGTCGGTCTACAATGAGCCTATGAAAACCTCACCTGAGCCTCGGATAGACCTTATTCCGGCTCAAAATGATAGTGACCCGAAAGATGAACGGGAATATGAGCCGGAAGATGAGGAAGATGAGGATGATGAGGAGGGAGGTGGGGATGTAACGTCTTATCCCGGTGGCCCGAGGTACAAAACATTACTCATTTCCTATGAAACCCATATTGCTAAATCCATTTGGGAGGGTAAAGATGATAGAATTTTAAAATGTATTAACCATATAGGAAAATTGAAAAAATGGGAATTGGAGTTGAATAAAGTGTCAGAGCCGGTTCAAATGCTTATCATTAATTCCAGTCTCTTGTGCTTAGTTAATGGAAGTGGAGCGTATGACAACGTAGATAAAACGTTGGTTAACGCTTTTGTTGAGCGATGGCATCCGGAAACTAATAGTTTCCATATGCCATTTGGGGAGATGACCATCACTTTAGAGGATGTGTCTTGTCTTACACTGCTTCCGGTAGTAGGTGCACCCTTATTTGAGAGTCCCGCTTATGCTAGTCAACCACCTCTTAATAAGGTTTGTGAGGTTTTTGGAGTGACCAAAAAAGTTGCTAAAGATGGAATTCCTGCCAAGGGGGAATTGGTCAATTTAGAATGGCTTAGATCGAAGTTCTCCCCCCAGTTGTACTCCTCAGACCCCCGAAAAACTGCCTGTGCTGCTAAGGCATATCTTTTATATTTATTGGGGTGCACAATCTTTTCTGATAAGACCGGGACATGTGTCAACGCTAGCTATCTAGATTTTTTGATAGATGATGGGGCAATTGGGAATTATGCTTGGGGAGCCGGAGCGTTAGCTTTTCTGTACCGGCAACTAGGAAAAGGATCTAGGTTTAACTGCCATCAGATTTCCGGGCACTTAACCTTGTTGAAGGCTTGGGTTTATGAGAGGTTTCCTGCGTTTAGGAACGGTTTCAACAACTTCTATCTACCCAATTTGCCGCTCACATTGAAGTGGCTACCACCTCGGGCTCAACCAGCGACAGTTGCCTCCGTGCAAGTAAAGAGGCAACATATTGACATTATTCAGGACACGGAAGTAAGTATTATTTTTTTAGTAATCATTTTCACATGTATTTTTGTTTTCTTAAATGAAACTATATTAATATTTTTTATGTTTTTATTGTAGGTGATTTGGATGTCATATGAAGGTATCCCCGCTCAATTTCCTTTTCCTAGAGTCGCGCTATATCAAGGTGCCATAGTTACCGGTAATGTGGTGGAACCACATCTTCCTGATCGGGTCTTGCGACAGTTTGGGTGCATGCAGACAATACCAAACCCTCCACTTGGTCTTGGGATGGCGAGAGGAGATAAGAAGTCTCTAGTAGGGTGGATCATGTTTGCCCAGTCATTTTTTGACTGGAAGTCGAATTGCGTCGATAAACGCAAGTTACCGGGATGTAGAGTGCCTCAACATGCTGCAGATGATTATCTGCAATGGTACTCTGCATATTCACACCCTATTGTGCACCCCATTACTGATCCGTCTCACGCTGTCAGGAGGACAACTGAAGTTGTTGCCCCTAATCCGTGGGATATGATTATGAATGTCTGGAACGTCATGATGCCTATTGCTGAGAGATGGACAGATGGAGTTCGCTCATTTAGTTTAGAGGAGGCTATGGACGTCATCTTTAGAGCATTGGCAGAAACTCAAACCCCAGCACGGACATCAACTTCTCAAGGTGGTAGAAGACGACAATAGATTTGTAGTTTTGGTTTTTTTTTGAACAATTATTTTTGATTTTGTATTTGATATTTGAAAATGTGGTAATGATTGTATGAACAATTATTTTTGGTTTTATATTTCATGTTTGAAATAATTGATTTATGGATTTATGGTTTGTATATATATGGAGTAATTGGTTTGTGTAATTATGAGGTGAGTGTGTATATGGGTTAATGGTTTTATGTGTATGGGGGGTGATTGGTTGGTGTATGAATTTGTATATGTGTGTATGGTTGATGGTTGCAGCATAGACGAGTCGGGGACGTGCCCTGATTAGTGCAGAATACAGCAAGTACATGTCGAAAAACTGGAAAAAAAATTCGGCCAATACTGACCGAACCAGTCAAGAAGTTCGGCCAGTACTGACCGAAAATCCCATTACTGTTCGGCCAGTACTGACCGAGACCTAGAATAAGTGTGTTTTTTTTTTGAAACGTTCACGAAAAAACATTGTTACATGTTCTAAGCATTGGCTGAAATTTTTTAATTTTTTTTGCCATAGTTACAAAGGTTCGGCCAGTACTGACCGAATTTTCTTTAGTTTTTCGACAGGTACTGGCCGAAATATTTGACAAAATTCAGCCACTACCGGCCGAACCATTCCAAAAAAATAAAAAATTCCATTTTTTTCTGTTTATTAAGACGGAATGTAACAATGTGTTTCCCGTAATTAAAAAAGTTAATTTAATTTAAAGTTAGTTAAATTTAGTTAATTTAATTTAAAGTTAGTTAAATTTAGTTAATAAAAAATGGAATGTAATAATAAATGAAAATTATTTAAAGATATGTAACACCACAAATCATAATATTTAACATAAATAAAATTATTTAATATCAATTACATAAGTTGATGTTTCGGGTATTTGTATTAATCGATCTTGATAAGAATCTAGCCATCTGGTTGCACATTCAGCTCGGCAATCATACCATTTGTATGGTACTGGTGGCAATGGACATCCTTCCTTCAACTTGGCATGAATGTAATGATTGTCGTTGACATAGCATATACAAATCAATTTTGGGTTATGTGGCATTGATTTTCGTAGAGGAAGGAAGGTCAAAGACAAGGTGTTACTCAAAGTCACCAACGCAACGTTGAATGCATTTGCAACAGCGTAACCCATTTCTGTAGCGTCAAACCAATTTGCTTCTCCGCATGGTCCATCAAACCAGTGGATAGCAGAAAGGACTTTATCCACCCTATCCTCGGCCATGAATAACTCAGCATACAACTCTTGATTTTCAAAAACCTCCTGATATAACACTTCCCGAACCCATCGCCACTCATTTGAATCACGGCCAAGTAACTCCGCAATACACCGGAAGCCACAATTCCCATCACCCCGCACATCAACTGTTTTCTCAATATAACCATGCATGAAAACCGGTAGTTGATTAAGATATTTGATTGCATGTTGACTTTTTCGACGAACGGGCTATAAGATAAATTCAAAAAAAAGAAAAAATTAAACATAAATAAAATTATTTCATGATATAAAAGTTTAACTGAATAATATAAATAGTTTTGAGGTTACTTGTAACTTGACTTTTGCAGATAACATCGGAGACCCTTGATTTGCATCGGTGTTGAATAACACTTGGTCGGGTATGGCCTCCACGTACTCAAATGCGCTAGGATCCCGCTTCGTGGATTTGAGGAACTTAGCATTCTTTGCTTTAGGACGACCCTTATTATTTGTTTTAACTGCAGGTTCATTGGCCATTGTTGTTGCAGGATGACAAATCTCGGTCAATCTCCGAACAATCAAATTCTTTCCGGTTCGTGGAGCTGCCTCAAATCTTAAATCAAGAGTATTGCGAATCTCATTGAACCGATTTCGAATCTCTTCTTCAATATCATCATCGTAACTCATGATCGGTAGGGTATCTAGCTTACGCCAAAATGCATGAACTTTATCAAGTGGGATGGGCGAGTTGAATTGCATGAACTGTGCAAGCTCATGTGGACAAGGGAGTCCGCATGCCGATCTCACCGCACACCCACACAACAATGGATCTCGGCTACCATCATATAGAGAATCCAGTGAGTTGAAAATCAAATCCAATGCATTTATAGACACCATGCCTCTAACCTCACTCCATAGCGATGACTTGAATTTGTGTTGAACCACAGTCCTGCTTTTCTCAAATGAGGCAATGATTGCAATATGGGAGCATTCGATGAGTTTATGAATTTGTTTCCAACATGTCTCAAATGCTCCCTGGCTCGATCCAAGCTGTTTCTTCAATAAGGCATGTTGACTCTCCACCCTAACATAGGTTACGCAATTTATTAGCATATAATTAACAAAACATCAAAACATATGACAGAAACATAAAGTTCCCCCGATATACCTGTTTGTAGCAAGTTGTCAAAGTACATAACATGGTTTGTCCAACACGAGACAAATCTTTCTTTGTAAGGCACAATCCACTGGTTCAGGACATAATTGACCGCATCGGGATATTGACTGAAATCTTCGGATAATCGCCGTAAATAGTCATCAAACGATGCCTCTGTATCAGCTTTGACCATTACATTCCAATGAAGAATGAACGCCTCCCAAATCTCTTGCATATCAAACATTTTCTTGCATTTTGCTAGAATATTCCTATTGATATGCCATCTACAGAGCAAATGAGTTGTCGTTGGGAACGTCTCACGAATTGCATTTTTATCAAGGCAAGCTCCCTATCGGTCACGATAACATTAGGAAGACATGATTGATCCATCAAAGATTTCAACACTTCGCATGCCCACGTGTAGTTTCCTTCTTTCTCGGCCTCTAGGTATACATCAGCAATTAAGAAGGTCATTTTGGTTGAAGCCACGCCCACAATCTCAAGCAAAGGTAAGTTGTACCTATTTGTCTTGTAAGTGCAATCCATGAACAAGACGTATGGAAATGCCTTCATCAATTCAATGCTTTTCGGATGAGCAAAGAATATCTCCTTAATGACATTTGTATTCTCGCATTGCCGATATTCGAAGTGATAAGCATGATCGGTCAATTTAAACATGAGCTGTTGAATTTGAGAACGACCCGCACGCTCAGTTGCACTATTCTTCACTCGCGCATTATAAATAGTCCGTATTATGGACTTGTTTTCCGAAAATTTCTCTTTTAATCCATGTAAAATATCCTTCGTCTGGCTATTTGCATGTGACAATTCTATCACGTACTCCTCCTCTGATTTCAGTAATCTACCGGCATAAGAGTGACCCAACATGGATTCGCAAATCGGATGATTGTGAAAGCCACAAACCACTTTTAATTGCCATTCACCATCAACCGTGACTTGTCTGGCGTTCAACTGAAACTTACAACCACATTTTTTTGTTCCGCTCTCTCTATTTTTCTTTTTTTTTTTCCCCAATAGTTCAAGGTTGACAGATTCTTGAGAGGACAGAGAGATTGGTTTTTCCTTGTATGTCCCCCAGCGATCACAAACAAGCGTCATTCGAGGAGCGGAATTACGGCTCCCGTTATCCGACCGACCGACTACGATGACAAACCCATGCTCTTCCCCCTTTTTACGCACCCATTCAAACATTATTTTTCGGTCTCGAAAAAACAAGGTCATTGTGAATTCTGGGGTGTAGTCTCGCAAAACGCTTTCAAAATCAACCGAGGCATAGTTGTTGTCACCCAGGGAATACTGCAACAATTCAATAAAACAATACGGGAGGTGTAAGCAGAAAAACAAGGGTTCGGCCAGTGGTGGCCGAATTTTCTTCGATGGTTCGGCTGGGTGTGGCCGAAATATTTCAAAAATTCGGCCGTTACTGACCAAAAAACAGCCCAGATTCGGCAAATCAGAGCCGAAAAATTTTAAATTTTCGGTCGGGTGTGGCCGAACCATAGCTGAATTTCGGCCGGGGGTGGTCGAACCTGAACAGATTTTCGGTCACTACTGGCCGAATTTGAGCAACGAAACAGAAATGACATTTTTAGCAAATTTAAATGGTTAGAAAATTTACATTAACATTCGATGGTAGAGCATCCATGATGAGCCTGCTGAATCCCTTGTCTTGGAACAAATGTGTATGAATTTTTTATTTTTTTTTTTGAGATAAATGATGGTGAGAGGAAGAGGAAGGAAAGGGAGGTAATTTTTTTTGGAGTAAAAAAATAAAGAAGAAGTGATTAAGTAAAAAGGTGAAAATTGATGAGGGAGGGAGGGGGAAGGTGGTGAAAATTGATGAGGGAGGGAGGGGAAGGTGGTGAAAATGGTATACGGGTTTACTCAACAATTTTACGGGTTTATTTAACATTAGTGAATGAGGTAATAAATTTAGGGATAATTTTGTCATTTCACTTAATGACATTTTTAAAGATTCCAACTTACGAGTTTACTCAACAATTTTACGGGTTTATATAACAATTCTCTTGTCATTTTATTATACTCCATATTAATAAAATAAATTAATTGGTTTGAATATTTTTTTGTGCAAAATTAATTATTTTGCACCCACTAAAATTAAATAATATTTCATAGAAGGATTTTTTTTTTTTTTTGAAAAGTATATAAATTATTTAAATTTAATAAAGTAAATTATATATCCACTCCAATATCGAATGAAGCAATTCCAAATCGTGGTATTTGACAAAATTTTCAAAATCTCTACCCTATGTTATGTTTCTCCAATAAAACATGGTAGCATTTCCCGCCACAATCGGACTACACCGCCGCCGGGAAGTTGATGACAGCCCCTGCTCGGTCTTTCTTCACCCAACTCCTCCAATTCACCCAACAGAAGAACATCCCCAATTCCAAATCCTTACATGCCCAAATCATCAAAACTGGCTCCTCCACCTGCCCCTACATCGCCAACAGCCTAGTCAACTTCTACGCCAAAACCCAACTCTTATCCGAAGCCCAACAGGTTTTCGAAGAAATTGAAAACAAAGACATCGTTTCCTGGAATTGCCTTATCAATGGCTACTCTCAATTGGGCAGTCTTCAGAGCTCGCTCTCTGTCATGGATCTGTTCAAGCGTTTGAGGGCTGACTCTGTCTTTCCCAATGCTCATACTTTTGCCGGTTTCTTTACAGCTGCGTCGATTTTGTCGGACCCATATGGGGGGAAGCAAGGTCATGGTTTGGCTGTTAAGTTGGATATGTGGTCGGATGTGTTTGTAGCTAGTTCTTTGTTGAATATGTATTGTAAGTCGGGGCTTGTTTATGACGCTCGTAAGGTGTTTGATGAAATGTCGGAAAGGAATTCTGTTTCTTGGGCTACTATGATTTCTGGGTATTCTATGCAGAAACTTTGTGGTGATTCTTTGGAGCTTTTTAAGTTGTTGATGGTTCAAGAAGAGGAGTTTATGAATGAGTTTGTTGTCACGAGTGTGCTTAGTGCGTTTGATTTACCCGAGTATATTCACATTGGGAAGCAAATTCATGGTCTTGCTGTGAAATATGGGCTGTCATCGCATGTCTCTATTGGGAATGCTGTTGTCAGCATGTATTCCAAATGTGGGAGCGTAGATGATTCGGCCCGGATATTTGAGTTGGCAAACGATAAGAACTCTATTACGTGGTCTGCAATGATTACTGGTTACGCGAAAAGTGGGGATGCTGAGAAGGCATTGAAATTGTTCTCAAAGATGCATTTGTCTGGGATGAAACCTAGCGAGTTTACTCTTGTTGGGGTACTTAATGCTTGTAGCGACTGTTTAGCTGTTAGAGAAGGGAAGGAGATACATGGGTATTTACTTAAATCAGGATATGAGTCTCAAATCTATATATTGACAGCTCTGGTTGATATGTATGCAAAAGGTGGCCACTTAGAGGAGGCCCGAAAGGGGTTTGATTACTTACAAGAACCAGATATTGTCTTGTGGACTTCCATGATTGGTGGGTATGTTCAAAATGGGGAAAATGAGAGTAGCATGAGCTTGTATTGTAGAATGCAAAGGGAGGGTATTGTTCCGAATGAACTCACTATGATCAGTGTCCTAAAAGCCTGCTCAAGTCTCGCTGCTCTAGAGCAAGGAAAGCAGATTCATGGTATTATCATTAAGTACGGATTTGGTCTTAAAGTTCCAATAGGAAGTGCTCTCTCAACTATGTATGCTAAATCTGGAAGCCTTGAAGATGGGAACCTAGTCTTTAGAAGAATACCTATGAGAGATGTGGTCTCATGGAATTCAATGATTTCGGGTCTTGCTCAAAATGGACTTGGCAATGAAGCGCTCAAACTATTTGAGGAGATGCGAGAGGAGGGAACAAAGCCAGACGATGTTACTTTTGTTAACATTCTCTCTGCTTGTAGTCACATGGGGTTGGTTGATAGAGGTTGGGCTTATTTCCAGATGATGTCCAATGAGTTTGGAATTGTCCCAAGAATAGACCACTATGCATGCATGGTTGATCTCCTGAGTCGTGCTGGAAGGCTCAACGAAGCAAAAGAATTCATAGAATCAGCAAGTATCGATCATGGTCTTGCCCTGTGGCGTATATTGTTAAGTGCTTGTCGCAATCATCGTAACTATGATTTGGGAGCCTATGCAGGAGAGAAATTGATGGAATTAGGCTCGCCAGAATCATCTGCCTATGTCTTGTTGTCAAGCATCTATACTGCATTGGGCAGGTCAGAAGATGTTGAACGGGTTAGAAGGACAATGAACATGCGAGAAGTGAGTAAAGAACCAGGTTGTAGCTGGATAGAGTTAAAGAGTCAGGTTCATGTGTTTGTTGTTGGAGACCAACAGCATCCACAAATTAAAGAAATTCGTTCAGAGGTGCTGATATTGAGTTTGCTAATGATGGATGAAGGTTATCAACCTTTATTAGATTTAGATTCTGCAGCTCTTGAAGACTGAAATGCCGGATAACTTTTACTGGCATGACTTAATTTATCTTTCCAGTTAGTTAATAACTGTAATCCTTTCTTCTTCCAGTAGATGAGTCAATTTAAATGATGTCTTCTGTGATTTGCATAAGATTTACAGATAGCATGATTGTCACACTAACCAAATTTATCTGCTGGCATCGAAAAATTGGCACCGCACCTTGGTGTGTGTAAGCAGGGGATTAGGTGTTCACGGAGGTACCTTACGTAATAATTTCAAACTGTTCTCATGACTTGTGGTGAGAGTTTTTTTTTTTTGTGTGTGTGATCTAGAAACACAATGATTAAAACAGGATGAAGGTCAATCAAGTTGGGTATCTTGCTGTTTAATGTAGAAGAGAATGTTAAAGGAGGAGCATCAGCTTTTCACTGTGCTCTTCATGCAGAAACCAGGTTCGGGTTTCATTTCTTTTAACATCTTTAAAAGAGGGGGGGTTGACTAATAGAGTAATCTTGTGTAGTTTTGAAATTTTAAACTGGTTTAACAATACCTTTTGTTGGTTTGGGTGAAAATTGGTTTGACACTTTGACTTTGACTCGACAGATCTGTAGCCATCTATCTTTCTGTATCTTGGGAGATTTACATGGAGGATTTATTTGTCTGCATTTGGCCAAAGAGAAGATGGATTTCACTTTACAGGGCTGGTTAAAAGACAACATCTTGATGACAATCTCAATCTATTTGAGGAAGATCCATTCAGATATTTCTTTGTGCCAAACCATTGCTGACAGGGATTTCCTATTTCTACGATTAAACTAGGTGAACTATCAGAAAAATGGCTCTTTGACAGCATCTGGTGTAATTTAGAGATGAACCAGCAGCCGTTCGATTGCAGGTGAACTTATATTTCACGTGCTAGAAGGTTGGATGAGCTTATTAATGGTTAGTTGGTTACTTGATACTCCCTCCGTCCCGGAAAGTATGTCCACCTTTAACTTTTATGGTCTCAATCGAACTTTGTCTCGAAAAAATAGTCTCCTTTTCGGTTTGCCCAAAAAATAGCTCAATTTCTGAAAGTAGGCATTAAACTATAGCGTAATCTTAAGAATGTACAAGCAAGTAAAGCATGGTCTGTAATAACATTGACTTGTCAAATAGGACAAGTTTTGTGGGACGGAAAGGGGCCTAACCTATTTTACATCAATTTGCTGTGAACATCATAGGTTATTTGTGGAATTGTAGTTATTCAGTATTCCCTTCCTTTTGAATCCAATGAACATACACTTTACTTACGTTTTCCTGTTCTTTCTCAGCTCGCGGGCGCTAAATGGTTTCAATGGCAAGCTGATATCTCAATCTCTTCTCTTCAAAAGAATAGAAATGATGCGCAAGGAGTCGTGTAGATGAAGCTCTGTAAAGCTGGAGTTGGCAATTTCAAGCTGGTAGACTGTAAAATACCCGTGTTCTTGTTGCTCTTGGCTTTATGCATATTATGTGCTCATTATGCTTGTATATATAATAAGAACTGTTTTCTTCCCACCCGAGTTAATAGTTGATTATTGAGCTCTCGAGAACAAGCCTCTATCGGCATTGGGAGCAAAGTATTGCCACTTGTGGAAAATAGTCGTTGTGTTTTGTTCTAAAGTCTTGGTTTTGGCAAATACAACCAAACTTAACTTCCAAGCAACAATGACCCCAAAACTCGAAGCCCCGCCTCCCCTAATGGCCCAAAACAAATCTTCGCCCATTGATTTTCTATCAAGAATGTGATGGCTTGCTAGAGTCCGCTCATGTCTTATGAGAATCGATGTGATCGAACTCATTGCCAACTTAATATAGTCCTATGGGGTCACACGCATCGAACGAATTGTCAAAAATGGAGTTTTTGTTCTCAGGGGACGACTCGTCCCCAGGCCTGAACTAACTATTCCCTTGGCCTGGGACGAGAGAATCAGAGAGAGTGTCCATGGGGACGAGTCGTGCCCATAGGGACGACTCGTGACCTGAGTCAGAACCAACTATTCCCCTTAAAGGGGACGCCAGTATCAGAACATCGTGGCAAGGGGACGACTCGTGCCCTGGGGGACGAGTCGTCCCGTCGGCGCTGGACTGATACGTAAATGACCTAAAATTAGGGTTTTCGCAAAGGGCTTTTATTTATAATGTATAAATACAAACCCTTAGTTGCCCTAGCAGTCATTCCATGGTTTTGGGTTTAGAGAAACACAAAGGAGGGAGATTTTCAATTGAGAATTGAGAATCAAATCAATCCAATTCCATATTTCTTCGTCGATTGAAAGGAGTTTCAATCTAAGGATCTAGCAATCCGCCTAGAATTGTTCTAGGGTTCGTTCAACGCGTGGATACACATAGAGGATCTTCGCTATTCAAGATCTTTCGTTCGTGATTCAAGAATCGTTCATTGAAGATTCGCTAGTTCTTCAATCTGGAGTTGGAACGCGTTTATCAACGACAAAAGCACACAAGGTTAGTAATTCTAAATTATTCTTCTTAATTAATCATCTAGAACGGATCCTAGGGCTCCGGATTTTTCGAGTTAATTTGCATTATTCCGCTGCGCATGGACCCTCGAAACCCAACAGTGGTATCAGAGCCCCGTTCATGATGTTTATATTAGATTATCATGATAATTATATAATGTGATTATGTTAATTTTCATGATGAATATGATTTAGAACATGATTTTATATGAGAATTGCTTGTGGAAGTAATTGTATATTTTGACATACCATGATTGTGCATTGAATTATGTGATTAATGTGATTAATCTATAATATGGGTTTTGATGTATTACTTAGTATATAGGCTGGAAGCCAAAACCTTCCCCACAGGCACTTCTGGGAAGTGTGGGATAACTTTGGAATACGATGCCACGTATTAGTAATTACACATCAAATGTGATTTGTGTTGCATCATTCTATGTTCATAATTATGCTCATATAGTTTTCATGAATCAACCTTGCCATGTTAATTGATAAACATGAAAATTGAACATTCATTGAAATTTGAGTTTGTCTATGTCACCCATGTTCAAACACTTGTGAGTACACGGATAGTTTTATGTAGGCTACGCCACAGCGAGGTACATTAATTCTATCTTTGTATGATCAAGATGAGCAAACGGTGATTGCTATACGTTTAAAATGGTTGAACTCAATTAGGCTATCAAAACAGTTTTGAGCCTAAGGCATAAGATGAGATTGAAACATGTGACATATGATGTCTATAATCTCATAAAGGATCTAAGAGTCATATGTTGATATGATTGATAAATGTTATCTACCTTTTTAGTTTAATTTTGAGCAGTCGTGCCATAGCCGACTTGAAATTAAATTAAAGTTGGGTCTTAGCCTATTAAATTATATTATGCATGATTGTATAAGAAGGTTATATAATTTAGTGGGAGTATTTATGAAATACGTTAATTAATCTCTTAAATGAAATTGGTACTTATATGTGTTCATATTTGTTGCATATCTTGTAGATCAATGGCTGTAAACACTAATCAAAATGCATCATCGCGATCGGTCCTTGAGAAGGACAAGTTAGAAGAGAATGGCAACAACTATGTGGATTGGATCCGCAGTTTGGGAATTGTTCTCAAACAGGAAAGGAAGTTGTACATTCTCGATGGACCCGTTCCACCCGAGCCTGCTGCTAATGCAACTAAAGCTGAAAAGGATCAACATAAGAAACATGTGGATGATTCTATTGATGTTGGTTGCTTGATGCTTGCTACCATGTGTAAGGCCCTTCAGAAGGACCTTGTACACATGGAAGCTTATGATTTGGGAAATCATTTGAAGGAAATGTTCCAGTTGCAAGCACGTCAGGAAAGGTTTGACACTATGAAGGCTCTTCATTCATGCAAGATGATTGAAGGACAACCTGTTGGGCCTCATGTGTTGAAAATGAAGGGTCACCTCGAACACCTTGAGAGGCTTGGATATCCTATCCAGTTGGAGCTGGCTACGGATATGATATTGCATTCACTCCCTGAAAGTTATAATCAGTTCGTTATGAATTATAACATGAATGGGATGAATAAATCTCTGTCTGAATTGCATGGGATGCTTAAGAATGCAGAGAACAATATCGCCAAGAAAACCAATCAAGTGTTGATGGTGAATAAAGGAAAGGGGTTCAAGAAACCCAAGGTTAAAGCAAGAGTTGCTAAACCGGAGGCAAAGGTTGCCGTTGTTGAGAAGCCTCAACCCAAATCCCAAAAGGATGCGGTGTGCTACCATTGCAAGGAAACTGGGCATTGGAGGCGTAACTGCAAAGCTTATCAGGAAGGACTGAAGAAGAAGGGCAATGAGATTGCCATGACTTCAGGTATCTATGTGATAGATATTTTACTTTCTACTTCTAGTTCTTGGGTATTAGATACCGGATGTGGATCTCACATTTGCCTAAATGTGCAGGGACTAAAGAATAGAAGGTCGCTCAAAGAGGGTGAAGTAGACCTGCGGGTTGGAAATGGAGCAAGAGTTGCTGCATTGGCCGTAGGGACTTACGAAGTCACTTTACCTAGCGGATTAATATTAGTTTTAAATAACTGCTATTATGTTCCGGATTTGAGCAGAAACATTATTTCAATTTCTTGTTTAGACAACGAGGGTTACAATTTTCTTATTGCGAATAAGAAATTTTCCATTTATTTGAATGATATGCTTTACTGTATTGCTCATTCTTTTAATGGCCTTTATGTCTTGGATGTTGAAAATAATGTTGATAATGTCTATCATGTTAGTAAGAAATCTAAACCAAATGATGTGAACAACACATTTAAATGGCATTGCCGTCTTGGCCACATAAATGAGAAACGAATCTCTAAACTCCATAAAGATGGATATTTAGACTCATATGATTATGAATCATATGATGTTTGCGAGTCTTGTTTATTGGGCAAGATGACTAAAGCACCTTTTACTAAGAGTAGTGAAAGGGCTAGTGATTTGTTGGCTCTCATACATACTGATGTATGTGGACCAATGAATAGCATTGCTATGAGAGGATTTCGGTACTTCATAACGTTCACTAATGACTTATCAAGATATGGCTATGTCTATCTGATGAAGTACAAAAGTGAAGCATTTGAGATATTTAAAATATTTCAAAATGAAGTACAAAATCAACTTGGCAAAACTATTAAAACACTTCGATCCGATCGAGGTGGTGAATATTTAAGCCAAGAATTTGATGATCATCTTAAAAGTTGTGGAATTGTTTCAGAACTTACTCCACCCGGAACACCACAATGGAATGGTGTGTCCGAGAGGAGAAATCGAACTCTATTAGATATGGTTCGATCGATGATGAGTCAAGTTAACCTTCCTATTTCTTTTTGGGGACATGCACTGGAAACAGCTGCTTTCACACTTAATAAGGTCCCTACTAAATCGGCTCCTAAAACCCCACATGAGATGTGGCATAGAAGAAAACCTAGTTTATCTTTCATGAAGATTTGGGGATGTGAAGCTTATGTAAAGAAATTAGTTTCTGAAAATAAGCTTGCACCCAGATCTGATAAATGTATTTTCGTTGGTTATCCTAAGGAAACGAAAGGATATCAATTTTACAACCCATCCGAGAACAAAGTGTTTGTTGCTCGACATGGTGTCTTTCTAGAGAAAGAGTTTCTCTCTAAAGAAACTAGTGGGAGTAAAATTGATCTTGAAGAAATTCAAGAACCCGAAAATGACAAGGAACCGATAGTAGAGACGGAACCAAATTCACAAGCAGTTGTGGAACCGGTTCAAGATACACAAGCTCTTCGCAGATCGGATAGGATACGATCCGAACCTGAGAGATATGAATTTCTCATGATGGAAAGTAATGAAGTAGAAATCATTGAGAATGATGAACCTACTTCCTATCAAGAGGCGATGTCCACTCCTGATTCGGACAAGTGGCTAGGAGCCATGGAATTCGAGATCAAATTCATGTACGATAATCAAGTTTGGAACTTGATTGATCCACCTGAAGGTGTAAAAACCATAGGGTGCAAGTGGGTATTCAAAAGGAAAACCGACATGGATGGGAAGGTACATACTTATAAGGCTAGGCTTGTTGCTAAGGGGTATAGGCAGACTCATGGCGTTGACTATGATGAAACCTTTCCGCCCGTAGCAATGCTTAAGTCTATTAGAATCTTAATTGCCATAGCCGCATATTACGACTATGAGATATGGCAAATGGACGTCAAAACAGCGTTTCTTAATGAAAACCTACTTGAGGATGTATACATGATACAGCCTGAAGGGTTTGTCGATCCAAAGAATTCTAATAAAGTATGTAAGTTGCAAAGATCCATTTATGGATTGAAGCAAGCTTCCAGGAGCTGGAATCTACGTTTTGATGAATCAGTCAAAGAGTTTGGCTTTATCAAAAACGAAGATGAACCTTGTGTATACAAGAAAATAAGTGGGAGCATAGTTCTATTTCTGGTGTTATATGTCGATGACATCTTGCTCATTTGAAACAATGTTCCTGCACTTGATACTGTCAAGTCTTGGTTAGGAAAATGTTTTTCAATGAAAGATATGGGTGAAGCGGCTTATATCCTTGGTATCAAGATCTATAGAGATAGAGCAAGAAGGATGATTGGTTTGAGTCAGAGTACATATATTGACAAAGGTCCTTAGAAGATTCCATATGAGAAATTCTAAGAGAGGGAACTTGTCAATGGGACATGGCATTACTCTTAGCAAGACTCATTGTCCTAAGACAAATGATGAACGAAAGAGGACGAGTGATATTCCATATGCTTCGGCAATTGGGTCTATCATGTATGCCATGTTATATACTAGACCCGATGTCTCGTATGCTCTAAGCGCAACGAGTAGATACCAGTCTGATCCTGGTGAGAACCATTGGATAGCTGTCAAGAATATCCTGAAGTACTTGAGAAGAACTAAGGATGTATTCTTGGTATTTGGAGGAATGGAAGATGATCTGGTTGTAAAGGGTTACACAGATGCAAGCTTCCAGACCGACAAAAATGACTATAGATTGCAGTCTGGTTTCGTGTTTATGCTAAATGGAGGTGCTGTTTGTTGGAAGAGTTCCAAGCAAAGCACTGTTGCTGATTCTACAACTGAAGTCGAATACATAGCAGCATCGGATGCGGCTAAGGAGGCGATTTGGATCAAGAAGTTCGTTAGTGACTTAGAAGTCGTTCTGAGTATCACTAACCCGATAGAGCTTTATTGTGACAATAATGGTGCTATTGCCCAAGCAAAACAACCAAGGTCACATCAACGATCCAAACACATTTTGAGACGTTTCCACCTCATTCGAGAAATCTGTGAAAGGGAGGACGTCAAGATATGCAAGGTACCAACGGATGACAACATTTCGGATCCTCTCACCAAGCCTTTGCCACAAGCTAAACATGATGGTCATGTTAGGTCCATGGGTATAAGATACATGAATGATTGGGCCTAGTGCAAGTGGGAGACTGTAGGTGTTAGTGCCCTAGGCTATAGAGATAGACTTATTTGTAAGGTCAGTTATTCATTTATATAAGAGATTATTTCTTTGATTATTATATGTGTTTGCATGTTTACTTTAATAATCGTGTCCCTAGTACTTATGAAGCACTAGTATGAAGTCTAATGGATAATCATTTGATGATTATATGCATGGAGATGCACATTAGATTCATGGGTACCTGTTAGAGAACAAGGTACTGGACTTGACCCATTATGAGATTTATGTCATGGTCGTATGTCATAAATAAATCTCATATAGTTATATCATTGATATCCTTTGACCTGAGATTATCATCGTCTTCCACTCGATGAATATTATGTTTGATATAGTTTAACGTTTTCTTTAACCGGATAACAATAAGGGCTATTATTGGCATGATATGATTCTTGTTGGAAAGAATGATAAGTCAAGATGGAAATTTGTCCCTCGTAAAAGAGAGATTGTGAGGTCCCCGACCCGGAACCTACACGTGTCCCGAGATGGAGCGTCCTCAAACTAACCCAAATTTCCTTAATCTTTTAAAAACTTTTATTTAACTTTCAAACATAAACATAACCATTTTAAAATAACTCTACTCCTTTCCACATTGGAGGAAGAGTTGACCAACCTTTAAAGTAATAAACGATTTTAATTACAAGAAGATGTCGAATATAAAATAGAATTAGAGTTTATGAATACAGCCCTTTAAAAGAATTATACCAACATACACTTTCTACACCAACCTATACATAACCCGACAATTCCCAAAATTACCACTCTAAACTCCTTTCCGCCCTTACTTGGTCGGTCCACCTGTCTCGGGATCTAAAAACATTAAAGGGAGAGGGGTGAGAATAAATCTCAGCAAGCTATTATGAATGCAGCAATATGCCAAATAAAATGCAACACATAACAAGTCGCATATAACACATTGGAAAAGCTGTAAACACCTTACATTACCTTGGTTTACCTTTTCCCGTCTGAACAATAGTCGTACAACATTGGGTATAATAATACTCCAATCTTACAGTGAGCTGCTTAAGCAATACTCACATCTTATAAGACCCGTTTTTCAGGGAACCAAATAAGATAGTAGCAACTCTGTAAGGCTTTTGGCTCAATACAGATGCTATACCCCAACCTGTGGCCACAGGAGGGGACGGCCACAGATATAACATAATCCGATCACATTAGGTCACACTTCCATAATTGATCGTATTATGTTATACCCCCAAACATCAGCTGATTAACACATTATCAAGCACATAATAGTTACTTGAAATATAATCCACAAAGGGGATAAGCAACATAGCAACATGGTAAAATATACTCATGTTCAACCAATATCATAGTACAACATTTATGTAATATACTAAGCATAATACCAACCATGAATAGGTACTCAAGTGAAGTAATAAAGTATCAACAGTTACGCACACTTAGGCAATATTCAATAATAAATGATCTCTATAAGGATCCAAGTTAACTTTACCAAGTGAAAGTCATTACACAACCTCAGATAACATTCATAAAAGTTCACGATCTACTTTCCAAGTTCGAATCATATTGGTGAAGTACTAATCAAGCTTAACAACCGTTTTCCGGACAATGATCCATATTATAAGGTCCCGATAAAGATTCAAGTTAAATCTATTAAGTTGTAGTCACAATGCTTAAGTGGCCCAAGTCCTACTTTAATCTAAGTTGAGAAGGTTTGATTCATACCCGAATGCGATTAGGTTCCATTAATTTATAGTGGTTATGAGTCATGCCACTAGGTTGTTGGTAAATCAGTAAGAAAGAGACTAAGGAGGATCTGGCCTTGTGGGCGACCGCCCAAGTGGTTCCCAAAAACAACCCAAGTTGCTGCCCTCTTGGGCGACCGCACATATCCTCTTGGGCGACCGCCCAAGAGGGATTTCCAAGCATATACATTTCTGTCTAGATGGGCGGCCGCTCATCACCACTTGGGCGACCGCCCAAGGCTCCTATCCAGCAAGATAAATTCCCAAACCCTTGTTTACCTAGGTTGCTTTCCTTTCTTTAAATCTTCCTACAATTCAAGATCACCAAAAGAATCTCCTAACTTACAAACCTCATCCTAAATCACTTAACCCAAAATAACATAAATCTAGATTATTCACCACAAGAATTTCCAACCCATTTCATTAACATATTTCAAGTTTGATTTTCTAAAACTAACTCCACCCATTTCATTACCTTATTTCAAGTTTAACACTTTTAATCTAAATCAACCCATGTTCTTACACTCTTGATCCACAATATCATCCTTCCATAAGATTAATTAATTCCTCAACTTCCAAGAAGATTTCCAAAGCATTAAACAATCATCTTAACAACAATAACAATATTTCATAGCTCATGAACATTTAAAGAAGAGAAGGGTCATAATAACTCACTTGGATTTTTAGAATGAAAGATTGATCTTCTAAGCTTGATAGATTCCCTTAGATGTCCCAACCTCAAAAGTACTCTTAGATTTGAAAATGGAGGAGGAATGAGCTTGGTAGGAGCTTGAGAAGATGAGGCTTCAAGGTTGATTTCCATGGATGACTTCTTTTTAGAAGGAAGAAGAAGAAAATGAAGGAGAAGAATGAGGGGAGAGGGGATGGGACGGATGGAGTGTAAGAATAGAGGAAGTATGGGGCTTTTTGACAAATGAGGAATGAAGGGGAGGATTTCAAGGGGTATGGTCCCCCCCCATCCCCTACAAATCAAAGGCTTTCACAATCAACTAGGTCCCCCACAATTTAACCTCACCTCCTTCTTTATTTATTTTCCATTTTTATATTTTCCCTTAGAACATCATTTTATTTTCCTATCATTTTATCCTAATACAAGAAATCAAATATATAAAAATGAGCACATAATATTGACAATAATATTAAAAGCACACAATATGATGCTAAATTAGTGCCTAGGGTTAGGGTCGTTACACTCACTCCCCCTTAAAGAAAATTCGTCCCGAATTTGACTGCCACTTACTTAAATGCTCAACCAGCCTCGGTTACTTATGTATATCTCAGACTCCAATTCCCAAATAGTCTCTCCAATGCTGTGATTCTTCCCCAAGATTTCTAATTCCATTAATAATACGATATTACAACTTGATGTTCTAAGAATACCAAACAGATATTACCAACCCGAATTTTCACGACCTCAATAAAAATACAAATAAATAAAAGTATTACAACTTATGTCTCCAAATACATTACGATATTACCATTAAAACTTCAATTGGATTAACAAACTTTGGCGCCAATTTACCTTAGACCTTGCTTCACCAATCTCACCCCAACAAATTAGAGATCGATATTTTCTTCCCTAACAACGCTTCATTCGGTTTTATCTCAATGCTAGAATGATAATTGCTATTATACGCACTCGAACCCTTTGGTAATCATACGTCCTATCGACTACCAAAAATCCATTGTACATGCCCGTAGTATATCCTCAATAATAAGTAATGATTCCTCAAAATTCCACAAGGTTAAACTTAATAGCATTCATACCTTCCAAAAGGACCTTCCCAAATGATGTCTATCCAATCCATTTAATACTATGGGTTTATACAATCAAACTATCCCTAACATATACGAGGACTTGATCAAGGAATCTCATCACTATATTCCTATATAATGAGTAGGAACTACAAATCAACTTTCTATAAACAAAACAACCTACCCTTTTTACTTCCAAGGTAACTTAATCACAAAATCCATCGTGATAATATTCTCAAGTTCAATCTAGAACTCTAAATGTTCTAATAAATCTTCTAACGTCAAAATTCTATTTCCACATTTGTGATCAAACCACCTTATGTCTTGATTCACTTGAAATGAGTTAGTTCAATTATCTTATCCGCAGTTTTCATAATACAACATTAAACAATTGCCCACGAAATAATAAATATGGACATGCTAATAAGACCCTGATTTCACGAACGGAATATTAATTGACCATATTTCACGATTCAATGTTCTAATTATGTTCAGGTCCAGTGACAGATCAGTATTCAACTCAAATGGTTGGCCGCCCACAACGGAGCCGATCCAACTCCAATCCAAAACCCAAGTCTACTGCGACTTCCACATTAATAACTCCACAATTTATCAAATTATTTCTCGGATCCAAAACTTTAATATAATCAATCACTATAGGGGAACTAGGTTGCCTTTCTACTTGCTTCTGTACGAACCATACTTTAATATAACATGTCTTTCTAAAATTTACAACATCTTTCAGAATTACAAAGGATATATAAAAAGAGATCCAATGAGACTCGAATGGTTTATTTAATTAAAGCCGTCCCATACCAGTTTTAATTAACTAAACCACTCAAAATTTTAAGAAATTTTAAAAGATGGATAAGCTAAACAAAACTAACTCGAGTGATCTAATTATCTACAACCGTCCCATACCAGTGGTAGATAATTAAATTACTCACAGATTTTAATGTGTACAAAAACGGTTCACTGACCTTATTAAATCAATTATCCCCAAAGGGTACAAATGCTCACACCGAAGTTCAACACACACTTCCAATTTTTAAGACACATTTAAACAATTCCAACATAATATGTTTGTTTGACCTCTATTTATAGTATAGCCACCACTCATAATATTTATACTTAATTAAATTCTCTTATAAGAAAAACACAATCTCGCCATACTGTTACTATCTCCGATAAATAACACTAAAACAATCTTTAAGATTATAAACTAGGTAAATCATCCTCAATTCAATAATTCCTCAAGTTGTATATTCAACACTTTTACTTAATTTGAGTCATCTATTCCCTACCTTTAATATTGGTATTGTACTTAGTAACAATGTCATGCATACCTCCAGTTTCCGGTCAATTACCATGATTTCCTAATAAGAAAATATAATTGGAACTCTCATAGATCAATCATCCCCAAATTGTGATTAAACACTAACGGTGTAAACTAACTTACCTCTCGATAACCATCAACAACTAAAAATCCGCATAACGCCAATCTCTCATAAGCATCACACCAATCTCTTATATTAGTCACGCAACTAAGTCAACATATATGGTGTAATTATCCTAAAGTATCCTGTCTTCCAATCATATTTATCCCCATTTTATATTCTCAACTAATGATAATCGTTTCTCAAAACAAACCTTATACATATATTATCAACTCCTGAAGTTGATCCTATAAGTCACCAGTAACTACATCTATTATACTTCCTCACATTTACCCTAATTACTTCTACATAAATAATACACAACTACAAATCAAAACGGTCATACTAGATACAAATGTTGTCTTAAGTATATCCCTACAACAATTATTCACTGTAATTGGAACACCCCGAAAATTCAACTAATAACCATTGAGTATCCTACTAGTTTCAAAAATCAGTCATACAAATTATCAACAAGTGATAATGAATACTTATTCTTCACGGTTATTAATTTGAGATCTCTCTAATCTATAGATAACCACCAAGTATCATCTTTTCTAAATATTGTACTAATTTATCCTTACGGGGATTCGCTAAGCTAATTATCTTCTTTATCAAATAATTTCCCAAGTTGAATTATCAGTTCCATCATCCCAATTAGTGTTCTCTATCTAGGGATTCGAATACCAAAATAATACCTTATATCAACTCAAAGCCTCAATATCTGGCATGATACACGATGGAAACCCGAAACTCACATAGGAAGCACCACTTAGTCAACTTATAGGGTGATATTACCTACAAGAATATCTGATTTTCTATTCGATTTAGTAGCAAAACACAATCAATCTTTTCTTAGAGAATATACTTATAACACATAAGGCAATTATAGGTCAGTTCTATAAGGATTCGTACTCGCGATATTTTATAACCCATATAATCCCACTTAGACTATCACTTTCAATACTAGTCTCATATATCTAGTTTCCACCATGAGACACCAATGTATAAATACTCACGCAAGTTATACAACCATAAATCACTCTTAATTAGGCCATATACCTAACCTCAACTAAGAGCTCACCAATTCAATTACCACCGGTACATGAGATAATTCAAGTGTCTTTTAATCAATTATAACACATAACCCAATAACCTTCACATTCTTTAGGCCATACTTTCGACATTTACGCATATATGACATAATAGCAATTAGTGACTTATCCGCCTCAACCACACACGGAGACAAATCAAACATAGATAAGGAGACTCACTTCTTGCGACAGTCCTCCCTAAACACAACAACTACTCAATCAATTCAAGTCAATATAGCAATAATTCACGGATTGGTATATTTACCATATCCACCGGCAATCCATGCCCACTTAATCACAACTACCATGATAATCAAGGATGATTCGAGGTACTCTCCTATCGGAGTAGAACCTCCAGTGCATAAGGCAACTCTCGGGCCATTTATAAAAAAAACGAAATGTAATGCCACATGAAAACGAAATAAACGGAGATTTATAAAAGTATGATCCCTAACTCCGGAGACAGGTAATATACCTCAAATGATTGTGGAGGAATCTATCTCCCCATATTGCTCACATTTCCTTGATCCTTTGGTTGGTACTTATTATTTTACGTCATTGAACAAATTCACGCATTAAACACTCGACGTAAGTTATCACACACTCTCACTCAGCTAGACTCTACCCGAGAACTCTAACCGAGCTCTGATACCAACTGTGAGGACCCCGACCCGGAACCTACACGTGTCCCGAGATGGAGCGTCCTCAAACTAACCCAAATTTCCTTAATCTTTTAAAAACTTTTATTTAACTTTCAAACATAAACATAACCATTTTAAAATAACTCTACTCCTTTCCACATTGGAGGAAGAGTTGACCAACCTTTAAAGTAATAAACGATTTTAATTACAAGAAGATGTCGAATATAAAATAGAATTAGAGTTTATGAATACAACCCTTTAAAAGAATTATACCAACATACACTTTCTACACCAACCTATACATAACCCGACAATTCCCAAAATTACCACTCTAAACTCCTTTCCGCCCTTACTTGGTCGGTCCACCTGTCTCGGGATCTAAAAACATTAAAGGGAGAGGGGTGAGAATAAATCTCAGCAAGCTATTATGAATGCAGCAATATGCCAAATAAAATGCAACACATAACAAGTCGCATATAACACATTGGAAAAGCTGTAAACACCTTACATTACCTTGGTTTACCTTTTCCCGTCTGAACAATAGTCGTACAACATTGGGTATAATAATACTCCAATCTTACAGTGAGCTGCTTAAGCAATACTCACATCTTATAAGACCCGTTTTTCAGGGAACCAAATAAGATAGTAGCAACTCTGTAAGGCTTTTGGCTCAATACAGATGCTATACCCCAACCTGTGGCCACAGGAGGGGACGGCCACAGATATAACATAATCCGATCACATTAGGTCACACTTCCATAATTGATCGTATTATGTTATACCCCCAAACATCAGCTGATTAACACATTATCAAGCACATAATAGTTACTTGAAATATAATCCACAAAGGGGATAAGCAACATAGCAACATGGTAAAATATACTCATGTTCAACCAATATCATAGTACAACATTTATGTAATATACTAAGCATAATACCAACCATGAATAGGTACTCAAGTGAAGTAATAAAGTATCAACAGTTACGCACACTTAGACAATATTCAATAATAAATGATCTCTATAAGGATCCAAGTTAACTTTACCAAGTGAAAGTCATTACACAACCTCAGATAACATTCATAAAAGTTCACGATCTACTTCCCAAGTTCGAATCATATTGGTGAAGTACTAATCAAGCTTAACAACCGTTTTCCGGACAATGATCCATATTATAAGGTCCCGATAAAGATTCAAGTTAAATCTATTAAGTTGTAGTCACAATGCTTAAGTGGCCCAAGTCCTACTTTAATCTAAGTTGAGAAGGTTTGATTCATACCCGAATGCGATTAGGTTCCATTAATTTATAGTGGTTATGAGTCATGCCACTAGGTTGTTGGTAAATCAGTAAGAAAGAGACTAAGGAGGATCTGGCCTTGTGGGCGACCGCCCTTGTGGGCGACCGCCCAAGTGGTTCCCAAAACAACCCAAGTTGCTGCCTCTTGGGCGACCGCACATATCCTCTTGGGCGACCGCCCAAGAGGGATTTCCAAGCATATACATTTACGTCTAGATGGGCGGCCGCTCATCACCACTGGGCGACCGCCCAAGGCTCCTATCCGGCAAGATAAATTCCCAAACCCTTGTTTACCTAGGTTGCTTTCCTTTCTTTAAATCTTCCTACAATTCAAGATCACCAAAAGAATCTCCTAACTTACAAACCTCATCCTAAATCACTTAACCCAAAATAACATAAATCTAGATTATTCACCACAAGAATTTCCAACCCATTTCATTAACATATTTCAAGTTTGATTTTCTAAAACTAACTCCACCCATTTCATTACCTTATTTCAAGTTTAACACTTTTAATCTAAATCAACCCATGTTCTTACACTCTTGATCCACAATATCATCCTTCCATAAGATTAATTAATTCCTCAACTTCCAAGAAGATTTCCAAAGCATTAAACAATCATCTTAACAACAATAACAATATTTCATAGCTCATGAACATTTAAAGAAGAGAAGGGTCATAATAACTCACTTGGATTTTTAGAATGAAAGATTGATCTTCTAAGCTTGATAGATTCCCTTAGATGTCCCAACCTCAAAAGTACTCTTAGATTTGAAAATGGAGGAGGAATGAGCTTGGTAGGAGCTTGAGAAGATGAGGCTTCAAGGTTGATTTTCATGGATGACTTCTTTTTTAGAAGGAAGAAGAAGAAAATGAAGGAGAAGAATGAGGGGAGAGGGGATGGGACGGATGGAGTGTAAGAGTAGAGGAAGTATGGGGCTTTTGACAAATGAGGAATGAAGGGGAGGATTTCAAGGGGTATGGTCCCCCCCCATCCCCTACAAATCAAAGGCTTTCACAATCAACTAGGTCCCCCACAATTTAACCTCACCTCCTTCTTTATTTATTTTCCATTTTTATATTTTCCCCTAGAACATCATTTTATTTCCCTATCATTTTATCCTAATACAAGAAATCAAATATACAAAAATGAACACATAATATTGACAATAATATTAAAAGCACACAATATGATGCTAAATTAGTGCCTAGGGTTAGGGTCGTTACACTCACTCCCCCTTAAAGAAAATTCGTCCCGAATTTGACTGCCACTTACCTAAATGCTCAACCAGCCTCGGTTACTTATGTATATCTCAGACTCCAATTCCCAAATAGTCTCTCCAATGCTGTGATTCTTCCCCAAGATTTCTAATTCCATTAATAATACGATATTACAACTTGATGTTCTAAGAATACCAAACAGATATTACCAACCCGAATTTTCACGACCTCAATAAAAATATAAATAAATAAAAGTATTACAACTTATGTCTCCAAATACATTACGATATTACCATTAAAACTTCAATTGGATTAACAAACTTTGGCGCCAATTTACCTTAGACCTTGCTTCACCAATCTCACCCCAACAAATTAGAGATCGATATTTTCTTCCCTAACAGCGCTTCATTCGGTTTTATCTCAATGCTAGAATGATAATTGCTATTATACGCACTCAACCACTGGTAATCATACGTCCTATCGACTACCAAAAATCCATTGTACATGCCCGTAGTATATCCTCAATAATAAGTAATGATTCCTCAAAATTCCACAAGGTTAAACTTAATAGCATTCATACCTTCTAAAAGGACCTTCCCAAATGATGTCTATCCAATCCATTTAATACTATGGGTTTATACAATCAAACTATCCCCTAACATATACGAGGACTTGATCAAGGAATCTCATCACTATATTCCTATATAATGAGTAGGAACTACAAATCAACTTTCTATAAACAGAACAACCTACCCTTTTTACTTCCAAGGTAACTTAATCACAAAATCCATCGTGATAATATTCTCAAGTTCAATCTAGAACTCTAAATGTTCTAATAAATCTTCTAACGTCAAAATTCTATTTCCACATTTGTGATCAAACCACCTTATGTCTTGATTCACTTGAAATGAGTTAGTTCAATTATCTTATCCGCAGTTTTCATAATACAACATTAAACAATTGCCCACGAAATAATAAATATGGACATGCTAATAAGACCCTGATTTCACGAACGGAATATTAATTGACCATATTTCACGATTCAATGTTCTAATTATGTTCAGGTCCAGTGATGATCGCATTCAACTCAAATGGTTGGCCGCCCACAACGGAGCCGATCCAACTCCAATCCAAAACCCAAGTCTACTGCGACTTCCACATTAATAACTCCACAATTTATCAAATTATTTCTCGGATCCAAAACTTTAATATAATCAATCACTATAGGGGAACTAGGTTGCCTTTCTACTTGCTTCTGTACGAACCATACTTTAATATAACATGTCTTTCTAAAATTTACAACATCTTTCAGAATTACAAAGGATATATAAAAAGAGATCCAATGAGACTCGAATGGTTTATTTAATTAAAGCCGTCCCATACCAGTTTTAATTAACTAAACCACTCAAAATTTTAAGAAATTTCAAAAGATGGATAAGCTAAACAAAACTAACTCGAATGATCTAATTATCTACAACCGTCCCATACCAGTGGTAGATAATTAAATTACTCACAGATTTTAATGTGTACAAAAACGGTTCACTGACCTTATTAAATCAATTATCCCCGAAGGGTACAAATGCTCACACCGAAGTTCAACACACATTTCAAATTTTTAAAACACATTTAAACAATTCCAACATAATGTTCTTGTTTGACCTCTATTTATAGTATAGCCACCACTCATAATATTTATACTTAATTAAATTCTCTTATAAGAAAACACAATCTCGCAATACTATTACTATCTCCGATAAATAACACTAAAACAATCATTAAGATTATAAACTAGGTAAATCATCCTCAATTCAATAATTTCTCAAGTTGTATATTCAACACTTTTACTTAATTTGAGTCATCTATTCCCTACCTTTAATATTGGTATTGTACTTAGTAACAATGTCATGCATACCTCCAGTTCCCGGTCAATTACCATGATTTCCTAATAAGAAATATAATTGGAACTCTCATAGATCAATCATCCCCAAATTGTGATTAAACATTAACGGTGTAAACTAACTTACCTCTCGATAACCATCAACAACTAAAAATCCGCATAACGCCAATCTCTCATAAGCATCACACCAATCTCTTATATTAGTCACGCAACTAAGTCAACATATACTCCCTCCGTCCCGCTGATTACTTCACCCTTTTGGCTTCGGCACGCAAATTAAGAAAGTGGGTGGGAAGAAAAAATTTTGTGAGTGTAATTTGAAAATAGGAGAGAGAATGAGTGGAGGAAATAGTAAATTATAATGGTGTTGTGAGTATTAAAATAATGTAGGAGAGAGAATGAGTGGAGGGAATAGTAAAGATTCCTTTGCCAAAAAAGGAAAGGTGAAGCTTTCAATGGGACGCCCAAAATGGCAAAAAGTGAAGTTATCAGCGGGACGGAGGGAGTATGGTGTAATTATCCTAAAGTATCCTGTCTTCCAATCATATTTATCCCCATTTTATATTCTCAACTAATGATAATCGTTTCTCAAAACAACCTTATACATATATTATCAATTCCTGAAGTTGATCCTATAAGTCACCCGTAACTACATCTATTATACTTCCTCACATTTACCCTAATTACTTCTCCATAAATAATACACAACTACAAATCAAAACGGTCATACTAGATACAAATGTTGTCTTTAGTATATCCCTACAACAATTATTCACTGTAATTGTAACACCCCGAAAATTCAACTAATAACCATTGAGTATCCTACTAGTTTCTAAAATCAGTCATACAAATTATCAACAAGTGATAATGAATACTTATTCTTCACGGTTATTAATTTGAGATCTCTCTAATCTATAGATAACCACCAAGTATCATCTTTTCTAAATATTGTACTAATTTATCCTTACGGGGATTCGCTAAGCTAATTATCTTCTTTATCAAATAATTTCCCAAGTTGAATTATCAGTTCCATCATCCCAATTAGTGTTCTCTATCTAGGGATCCGAATACCAAAATAATACCTTATATCAACTCAAAGCCTCAATATCCTGGCATGATACCTGATGGAAACCCGAAACTCACATAGGAAGCACCACTTAGTCAACTTATAGGGTGATATTACCTACAAGAATATCTGATTTTCTATTCGATTTAGTAGCAAAACACAATCAATCTTTTCTTAGAGAATATACTTATAACACATAAGGCAATTATAGGTCAGTTCTATAAGGATTCGTACTCGCGATATTTTATAACCCATATAATCCCACTTAGACTATCACTTTCAATACTAGTCTCATATATCTAGTCTCCACCATGAGACACCAATGTATAAATACTCACGCAAGTTATACAACCATAAATCACTCTTAATTAGGCCATATACCTAACCTCAACTAAGAGCTCACCAATTCAATTACCACCGGTACATGAGATATTTCAAGTGTCTTTTAATCAATTATAACACATAACCCAATAACCTTCACATTCTTTAGGCCATACTTTCGACATCTACGCATATATGACATAATAGCAATTAATGACTTATCCGCCTCAACCACACACGGAGACAAATCAAACATAGATAAGGAGACTCACTTCTTGCGACAGTCCTCCCTAAAACAACAACTACTCAATCAATTCAAGTCAATATAACAATAATTCACGGATTGGTATATTTACCATATCCACCGGCAATCCATGCCCACTTAATCACAACTACCATGATAATCAAGGATGATTCGAGATACTCTCCCATCGGAGTAGAACCTCCAGTGCATAAGGCAACTCTCAGGCCATTTATAAAAAAAAAACGAAATGTAATGCCACATGAAAACGAAATAAATGGGATTTATAAAAGTATGATCCCTAACTCCGGAGACAGGTAATATACCTCAAATGATTGTGGAGGAATCTATCTCTCCATATTGCTCACATTTCATTGATCCTTTGGTTGGTCATTATTATTTTCTGTCATTGAACAAATTCCTGCATTAAACACTCGACGTAAGTTATCGCACACTCTCACTCAGCTAGACTCTACCCGAGAACTCTAACCGAGCTCTGATACCAACTGTGAGGACCCCGACCCGGAACCTACACGTGTCCCGAGATGGAGCGTCCTCAAACTAACCCAAATTTCCTTAATCTTTTAAAAACTTTTATTTAACTTTCAAACATAAACATAACCATTTTAAAATAACTCTACTCCTTTCCACATTGGAGGAAGAGTTGACCAACCTTTAAAGTAATAAACGATTTTAATTACAAGAAGATGTCGAATATAAAATAGAATTAGAGTTTATGAATACAACCCTTTAAAAGAATTATACCAACATACACTTTCTACACCAACCTATACATAACCCGACAATTCCCAAAATTACCACTCTAAACTCCTTTCCGCCCTTACTTGGTCGGTCCACCTTGCCTCGGGATCTAAAAACATTAAAGGGAGAGGGGTGAGAATAAATCTCAAAGAAGCTATTATGAATGCAGCAATATGCCAAATAAAATGCAACACATAACAAGTCGCATATAACACATTGGAAAAGCTGTAAACACCTTACATTACCTTGGTTTACCTTTTCCCGTCTGAACAATAGTCGTACAACATTGGGTATAATAATACTCCAATCTTACAGTGAGCTGCTTAAGCAATACTCACATCTTATAAGACCCGGTTTTCAGGGAACCAGATAAGATAGTAGCAACTCTGTAAGGCTTTTGGCTCAATACGTATGCTATACCCCAACCTCGCGCCACTGTGAGGGGACGGCCACATATATAACATAATCCGATCACATTAGGTCACACTTCCATAATTGATCGTATTATGTTATACCCCCAAACATCAGCTGATTAACACATTATCAAGCACATAATAGTTACTTGAAATATAATCCACAAAGGGGATAAGCAACATAGCAACATGGTAAAATATACTCATGTTCAACCAATATCATAGTACAACATTTATGTAATATACTAAGCATAATACCAACCATGAATAGGTACTCAAGTGAAGTAATAAAGTATCAACAGTTACGCACACTTAGACAATATTCAATAATAAATGATCTCTATAAGGATCCAAGTTAACTTTACCAAGTGAAAGTCATTACACAACCTCAGATAACATTCATAAAAGTTCACGATCTACTTCCCAAGTTCTAATCATATTGGTGAAGTACGAATCAAGCTTAACAACCGTTTTCCGGACAATGATCCATATTATAAGGTCCCGATAAAGATTCAAGTTAAATATATTAAGTTGTAGTCACAATGCTTAAGTGGCCCAACCCCTACTTTAATCTAAGTTGAGAAGGTTTGATTCATACCCGAATGCAATTAGGTTCCATTAATTTGTAGTGGTTATGAGTCATGCCACTAGGTTGTTGGTAAATCGCAAGAAGAAAGCAGACTAAGGAGGATCTGGCCTTGTGGGCGACCGCCCATGCCACTCATGGGCGACCGCCCAAGTGGTTCCCAAAACAACCCAAGTTGCCGTCCTCGGGCGACCGCACATATCCTCTTGGGCGACCGCCCAAGAGGGATTTCCAAGCATATACATTTCTGTCTAGATGGGCGGCCGCTCATCACCACTTGGGCGACCGCCCAAGGCTCCTATCCAGCAAGATAAATTCCCAAACCCTTGTTTACCTAGGTTGCTTTCCTTTCTTTAAATCTTCCTACAATTCAAGATCACCAAAAGAATCTCCTAACTTACAAACCTCATCCTAAATCACTTAACCCAAAATAACATAAATCTAGATTATTCACCACAAGAATTTCCAACCCATTTCATTAACATATTTCAAGTTTGATTTTCTAAAACTAACTCCACCCATTTCATTACCTTATTTCAAGTTTAACACTTTTAATCTAAATCAACCCATGTTCTTACATTCTTGATCCACAATATCATCCTTCCATAAGATTAATTAATTCCTCAACTTCCAAGAAGATTTCCAAAGCATTAAACAATCATCTTAACAACAATAACAATATTTCATAGCTCATGAACATTTAAAGAAGAGAAGGGTCATAATAACTCACTTGGATTTTTAGAATGAAAGATTGATCTTCTAAGCTTGATAGATTCCCTTAGATGTCCCAACCTCAAAAGTACTCTTAGATTTGAAAATGGAGGAGGAATGAGCTTGGTAGGAGCTTGAGAAGATGAGGCTTCAAGGTTGATTTCCATGGATGACTTCTTTTTAGAAGGAAGAAGAAGAAAATGAAGGAGAAGAATGAGGGGAGAGGGGATGGGACGGATGGAGTGTAAGAGTAGAGGAAGTATGGGGCTTTTTGACAAATGAGGAATGAAGGGGAGGATTTCAAGGGGTATGGTCCCCCCCCCATCCCCTACAAATCAAAGGCTTTCACAATCAACTAGGTCCCCCACAATTTAACCTCACCTCCTTCTTTATTTATTTTCCATTTTTATATTTTCCCTTAGAACATCATTTTATTTCCCTATCATTTTATCCTAATACAAGAAATCAAATATATAAAAATGAACACATAATATTGACAATAATATTAAAAGCACACAATATGATGCTAAATTAGTGCCTAGGGTTAGGGTCGTTACACTCACTCCCCCTTAAAGAAAATTCGTCCCGAATTTGACTGCCACTTACTTAAATGCTCAACCAGCCTCGGTTACTTATGTATATCTCAGACTCCAATTCCCAAATAGTCTCTCCAATGCTGTGATTCTTCCCCAAGATTTCTAATTCCATTAATAATACGATATTACAACTTGATGTTCTAAGAATACCAAGTATATTACCAACCCGAATTTTCACGACCTCAATAAAAATACAAATAAATAAAAGTATTACAACTTATGTCTCCAAATACATTACGATATTACCATTAAAACTTCAATTGGATTAACAAACTTTGGCGCCAATTTACCTTAGACCTTGCTTCACCAATCTCACCCCAACAAATTAGAGATCGATATTTTCTTCCCTAACAACGCTTCATTCGGTTTTATCTCAATGCTAGAATGATAATTGCTATTATACGCACTCAACCACTGGTAATCATACGTCCTATCGACTATCAAAAATCCATTGTACATGCCCGTAGTATATCCTCAATAATAAGTAATGATTCCTCAAAATTCCACAAGGTTAAACTTAATAGCATTCATACCTTCCAAAAGGACCTTCCCAAATGATGTCTATCCAATCCATTTAATACTATGGGTTTATACAATCAAACTATCCCCTAACATATACGAGGACTTGATCAAGGAATATCATCACTATATTCCGATATAATGAGTAGGAACTACAAATCAACTTTCTATAAACAAAACAACCTACCCTTTTACTTCCAAGGTAACTTAATCACAAAATCCATCGTGATAATATTCTCAAGTTCAATCTAGAACTCTAAATGTTCTAATAAATCTTCTAACGTCAAAATTCTATTTCCACATTTGTGATCAAACCACCTTATGTCTTGATTCACTTGAAATGAGTTAGTTCAATTATCTTATCCGCAGTTTTCATAATACAACATTAAACAATTGCCCACGAAATAATAAATATGGACATGCTAATAAGACCCTGATTTCACGAACGGAATATTAATTGACCATATTTCACGATTCAATGTTCTAATTATGTTCAGGTCCAAAGGATGCATCGCATTCAACTCAAATGGTTGGCCGCCCACAACGGAGCCGATCCAACTCCAATCCAAAACCCAAGTCTACCGCGACTTCCACATTAATAACTCCACAATTTATCAAATTATTTCTCGATCCAAAACTTTAATATAATCAATCATTATAGGGAACTAGGTTGCCTTTCTACTTGCTTATCGTACTAACCATACTTTAATATAACATGTCTTTCTAAAATTTACAACATCTTTCGTAATTACAAAGGATATATAAAAAGAGATCCAATGAGACTCGAATGGTTTATTTAATTAAAGCCGTCCCATACTCAGCTTTAATTAACTCAAACCACTCAAAATTTTAAGAAATTTTAAAAGATGGATAAGCTAAACAAAACTAACTCGAGTGATCTAATTATCTACAACCGTCCCATACCAAAGGGTAGATAATTAAATTACTCAGCGCATTTTAATGTGTACAAAAACGGTTCATCGACCTTATTAAATCAATTATCCCCAAAGGGTACAAATGCTCACACCGAAGTTCAACACACACTTCCAAATTTTTAAGACACATTTAAACAATTCCAACATAATATTTTGTTTGACCTCTATTTATAGTATAGCCACCACTCATAATATTTATACTTAATTAAATTCTCTTATAAGAAAACACAATCTCGCCATACTGTTACTATCTCCGATAAATAACACTAAAACAATCTTTAAGATTATAAACTAGGTAAATCATCCTCAATTCAATAATTCCTCAAGTTGTATATTCAACACTTTTACTTAATTTGAGTCATCTATTCCCTACCTTTAATATTGGTATTGTACTTAGTAAGCAATGTCATGCATACCTCCAAGGGCCTTCCTATCAATTACCATGCATTTCCTAATAAGAAAATATAAATTGGAACTCTCATAGATCAATCATCCTACCAAATTGTGATTAAACACTAATCTGCAGGTGTAAACTAACTTACTCTCTCGATAACCATCAACAACTAAAAATCCGCATAACGCCAATCTCTCATAAGCATCACACCAATCTCTTATATTAGTCACGCAACTAAGTCAACATATACTCCCTCCGTCCCGCCGATTACTTCACCCTTTCGCTTCTAAGACGCAAATTAAGAAAGCTGGGTGGGAAGAAAAATTTTATGAGCCGTACTAAAATAAGTAGTATATAATGAGCGGAGGAAATAGTAAATTATAATTGCTACAGTATTAAAATAATGCAGATATAATGAGCATGAGGGAAGGTAAAGACTTTTCACAAAAAGGAAAGTAAGCTAACGGGACGCCCAAAATGGCAAAAGTGAAGTTATCAAATGGGACTGAGGGAGTATGGTAATTATCCTAAAGTATCCTCGTCTTCCAATCATATTTATCCCCATTTTATATTCTCAACTAATGATAATCGTTTCTCAAAACAAACCTTATACATATATTATCAACTTCCTGGAAGTTGATCCTATAAGTCCACCAAATTCGTAATCTCGTTACATCTATTATACTTCCTCACATTTACCCTAATTACTTCTACATAAATAATACACAACTACAAATAGGAAAACGGTACATACTAGATACAAATGCTTGCTCGCCTTTAAGTATATCCCTACAACAATTATTCACCTCGTAATTGGAACACCCCGAAAAATTCAACTAATAACCTATCGAGTATAGCCTACTAGTTTCTAAAATCGCTCATACTAAAATTATCAACAAGTGATAATGAATACTTATTCTTCACTTCGCTTATTAATTTGAGATCTCTCTAATCTAAGTATCTGAGTAAACCTACCAAGTATCATCTTTTCTAAATATTGTACTAATTTATCCTTACTGTGGGATTCTCGCTAAGCTAATTATCTTCTATTTATCAAATAATTTCCCCAAGTTGAATTATCGCTCCATTAGTCATCCCAATTAGTGTATCTCTATCTAGTGGATCCGAATACCAAAATAATACCTTATATTCAACTCAAAGCCTCAATATCCTGGCATGATACCCGACGGAAACCCAGAAAACTCACATAGGAAGCACCACTTCCAGTCAACTTATAGGTGATATTACCTACAAGAATATCTCGATTTTCTATTCGATTTAGTAGCAAAACACAATCAATCTTTTCTTAGAGAATATACTTATAACACATATAGGCAATTATAGGTCGGGCTTCTATAAGGATTCAATTATGACTCGCGATATTTTATAACCCATATAATCCCACTTAGAGCTATCACTTTCAATACTAGTCTCATATATCTAGTTTCCACCACGAGACACCAATGGTATAAATACTCACGCAGCAGTTATACAACCATAAATCACTCTTTAATCAGGGCCATATACCTAACCTCAACTAAGAAGCTCACCAATTCAATTACCACGGTAAGTATACGAGATAATTTAAGTGTCTTTTAATCAATTATAACACATAAGTCCCAATAACCTTCACATTCTTTAGCGCCACTACTTTCGACATTTCACGTCATTCTGTATGACATAATAGCACATTAGTGACTTATCCAGCCTCGAACCACACACCTGAGAACAAATCAAACATAGATAAGGAGACTCACTTCTTTGCGACAAATTCTCCCTAGAACACAACAACTACTCAATCAATTCAAGTCAATATAACAATAATTCACGGATTGGTATATTTACCATATCCACCGGCAATCCATGCCCACTTAATCACAACTACCATGATAATCAAGGGATGATTCGGAGGTACTCTCCCATCGAGTAGTAGAACCTCACAGACGCATAAGTGCAAACTCTCAGCCATTTTATGCAAAATAAAAAAACGAAATGTAATGCCACACATGAAAAACGAAGATAAACTAGATTTATAAAAGTATGATCCCTAAGACTCCGAGACAGGTAATATACCTCAAAATGATTGTGGAGGAATCTATCTCTCCATATTGCTCACATTTCATTGATCCTTTGGTCGGGTCATTATTATTTTCTCGTCATTGAACAAACTCCCGCATTAAGACACTCGACGTAAGTTATCGCACACACACTCCTCACTCGCCTACGACTCCCTTACCCGAGAACTCTTAACACGAGCTTTGGATACCAATCCCGGCTACTGAGGACCCCGAGCCCTAACCTTACACTCTCCTGTCCCGAGATGGAGCGTCCTCAAACTAAATCAACTCCAAATTTCCCTTAATCTTTTAAAAACTTTTTATTTAACTTTCAAACATAAACATAACCATTTTTAAAATAACTCTACTCCTTTCCACATTTGGAGGAAGCATGACCAACCTTTAAAGTAATAAACGATTTTAATTACAAGAAGATGTCGAATATAAAATAGAATTAGAGTTTATGAATACAACTCCTTTAAAAGAATTATACCAGACATACACTTTCTACACCAACCTATACATAACCCGACAATTCCCAAAATTACACACTCTAAACTCCTTTCCGCCCTTTACTTGGCTTCCGGTCCGCTGCTATCTCAGGATCTAAAAACATTAAAGCGGAGAGGGGTGAGAATAAATCTCAAAGCAAGCTATTATGAATGCAAAAAGAATATGCCAAATAAAATGACAATCACATAACAAGTCGCATATAACACATTGGAAAAGTCTGTAAACACCTTACATTACCTGGTTTACCTTTTCCCGTCTCGAACGAATACACAATGTCGTACAACATCGGGTATAATAATACTCCAATCTTACAAATGAGCCGCTAAGCAATACTCACATCTTATAAGACCCGTTTTTCAGTGGAACCAAATAAGATAGTGAGGGTCCCTGTAAGGCTTCTTTAGCCCAATACAGATGCTTATACCCCAACACTCGCGGCCAAGGGAGGGGACAGGCCACAGATATAACATAATCCGATCACATTCAGTCACCACTTTCCATAATTGATCGTATTATGTTATACCCCAAAACATCACCGATTAACACATTATCAGCTACTAAGTAATAGCTTACTTGAAATATAATCCACAAAGGGGATAAGCGACACATAGCAACATACGGTAAAATATACCCATGTTCAACCAATATCATAGTACAACATTTTATGTAATATACTAAGCATAATACCAACCATGAATGTAGGCACTCAAGTGAAGTAATAAAGTATCAATGGGCTACGCCGGCACTTAGTGCAATATTCAATAATAAATGATCTCTATAAGGATTCAAGATTAACTTTACCAAGTGAAAGTCATTACACAACCCTCAATAACATTCATAAAAGTTCACGATCTACTTTCCAAGTTCGAATCATATTGGTGAAGTACTAATACAAGCTTAACAACCGTTTTCCTGGACAATGATCCATATTATAAGGTCCCGATAAAGATTCAAGTTAAATCTATTAAGTTGTAGTCACAATGCTTAAGTGGCCCAAGTCCTACCTTTAATCTAAGTTGAGAAGGTTCTGACTCATACCCGAACGCGATTAGGTTCCATT